>JAHWFP010157221.1:0-83717 GCA_023313725.1 Lithobius niger | reverse complement strand
TTCAAAGACTGAACTGCTTATTAGATTGTCTACTGCATTCCTACCCTATTAAATACTACGTTAAGTGACTGAAAATAACTGTCCGAGCGAGAAAAACATAAAGATATCTGATGATATCTCGAAAACTACTAGACGGATTTTCATGACACAAAGACTGAACTGCTCATTAGTTGTCTACTATGTTAAATACTCCATTAACTGGCTGAAAATAACTGGCCGAGTGAGAAAAACATAAAGATATCTGATGATATCTTGAAAACTACTAGACGGATTTTCATGAAACAAAGACTGAACTTTTTTGGAAGAAACAATAACGCTTACGCCAACTTGAAGTTTGATTTGTATCGAATTTTCGGCAGGATTCACTATAGTCTTTCAACTAAGTCTTCCGCCTTCATCACGCACTGGTTGCTTAGCACACTAACGTAACATCTCCAAGATTTGAAAAACATGTAGTGGGGCCAACTGCCAGTTAACGTTGACAGTGGCTCCCTCTCTTCTCCTTCTTTAGGTGGTGGTGGACAGAGGTAGGCTTTCCACGTGTAAGAGAAAACAGAGGTGAGCTCTGGTGTGGTAATATTGGCTATTCCTTTATGTGTGGGTTCTTGGATATTCATGAGTTTCACATGATTGTTTCTGAGAAACTGAATAGCAAGGCATTCGAGGGCTCGTAGGCGTGGCTCGAAATGTGTGTTTGATTTGAGTATCATTTTGGTTTGTTCCCAGGCTATTTCATGATGGAGGCGGTGATGGTGGGCCGCAATTCCATTTTCTTTGACTTTTTTATTCTCGACGTCCGTCATGTGCTCTTCAACCTGTTTGCTAATCCGTCTCTGGGTTTCCCCTACGTAGATAATGTTGCATTCTGCGCAGGGGACAGCGTAGACAGCTGCTGGCATTTGTGGGAGGTGTATTGCTGGTTGAGTCGGTTTTATTGCAGTTTGAAGGAGGAAGGAGTTATGCGGGTTTTGTTGTGGTTGCGGTGTTGGCTTCTGTTTAGATCGGGTTTGGTATCTGTGGGTGGGTTGGCTGGGTCTGGTTTGGGGGTCCTTTTCATTCGCTGGTTTATCATTCCATTTGTGTGTTGGGGGTGGCGGGGCTTGGGGGCTCGTTTCTTTTTCATGAGCAGGGTCTTTAGGTTTGGTTGGTTACGAATAAAGCACCGAATACCCATCTCGGTGAGCGTCTTTTGGACCTTTTCTGTTTTTCCTGCACAGTATGTCACCACTTCAACTGGATTTTGTTGGTCTTGTTTCTTTTCGTTTTGTGATTTTGCATGGAATTTCCATTTTCTTGCGTGTTCAATTGCTTGGTTGAGGATTCGGGCGGGATGTCCTAGTTGTAGGAATTTGGTTTTGATTAGCTGGAAGTGGATCTCTGCGGTCTCTCTCTTTTTGGATCGGCTTTTGACCCTCCTCGTTTCATTCATTACGATGGATTTTAGTTGGTTTTTAGGATGGCCGGAGGCATAGGGAATTCCTCTTCCAGTTTGTGTAGGTTTCTGGTACGGTTCCCACACGAGATTCTTACCTTTCCTTGTGACCACGACATCGAGGAAAGCAATTCTAGAGTTCACTTCTGGTTCAAGAGTACATTGGATGCTAGGGTCCCAGGAATTGAGAGTCCGAAGCACGCTGGCAACCGCATGGGCTTGATTCACGGTGAAGGTGTCATCGACGTAGCGTCTCCATAGCTTGAGTTCTGGGTGAGTGTTCGTCACGTGCTCATCAAGGAACTGGAGAACTATGTGTGCAAGTTTGGGGGAACACGAGTATCCCACGGGGGTTCTCTTGGTTTGCACATAAACTTCTTGTTGAAATTCCACATAGATGTTGGCCAGGAGTGCTTTCAAAATTCTTCTGTCGAGCTCGTGCTCCTTTGGATCGATCTGGAGTCGGATGGCCGACTCGTCCAGCGTCTGTAGGATCAACTTGTGTGGCAGGCTTGGAAAGAGGGCTTGCACATCAAACTAGGTGAGCACATCTCCTGGTGTGAATTGCACTTGCTTTAGTTGTTCAACAAATTGGATGGTGCTCGACAGGTGGAACGATCCCCAGATGTACTTGTTCAGTCGTGGAGCCAAGAACCAGTCAAGACGCTGAGCTGGGCCATTTTTGGCTGAAGTGATCAGCCTAAGCGGATTTGATTCTTTGTGGGTTTTAATTTGTGCAAAAATTCTGGGGGTTTTGGTCTCTAGCTCGGGCATTAGCTTGGCTCCCTTTTCCGCACTAATTAAGCCTTCTTTTATGAGTCTGGTCACGTGTCCTTCAATGGCATTTTTGAAGGAGTTTCCCAGTTTGTAAGAGATGTTACTGTACATCTTTGTGCCAGTAAGTTCGTGTGTGACTCGTTCCACATACGTATGTGTATCCATGACAACGGTAGTATTTGCTTTGTCTGCTTGTAAAATGGTTATGCAATCGTTTTGCTGGAGTTCTCTAAGGGCTCCTATTTGGCTGGGGGTTAGATTTGGTGAACTGGACTTTGGAATGGCAACTGCTTGGCACTGGAGTTTCTGTGAGACGATTGGGGTTAGTTGATATTTGTCTAGTATGACCTGGACATCTGCTGAAAAATTGGCCAGTGGTTCCGTTTGGCTTGTTTTCAAAATGGGAATAAATTTGGGGTCTAATTGGAGCTGCTGCTGTTGAGCAGGTGTGAGGGGAAACGTGGAGATGTTCATCATCCATTTCGTTTTATTGTTTATTGTACTGGGAGACCAAAATCCGTCGTGTTCATTTTGGCTGTCTCAGTTTCGGTTTCAGTTTCGTCAATATCTGCATCAAAAATAAGAGGTTTTAATTTGCCTTTCACTAGGCGACTGCATGGCACTGCTTCTTTTTGGTGAGGATATTCATTAATTGTTTGAAACACGTGCCGAATTTCTGTTGGTGTGGCGTCGTCCTCGTCTGATGCCGATTGTCGCTGCTTAACAGGTCGTGCATCGCGTGCATCGGTTTCGATAACGCTCGCGTTTTTCCGGCCCACATTTTTTTTGGTGGCTGACCTAAATTACCTAACCATACTGATTGTTGGAGAGGGTGAGACTCTTGTTGTAGTCGATGGCAATAACAAAGAGGGTGTACTCCCATTCTTTTGAGTTTCCGAAGGTGTCGATTCTCAATTTCTTTTCGTGTGAAGTCGCATTTGGATTCGATCTGTGCGCTTAGTTTAGCTTGGTGGTTTGGGCTGATGAGCTTTGCTACTTCCTCTCTCAATCGGCTTTCTTCTTTCTTGAGTCTATTTATAGTACGATGACACTCCATAATACGGTCGGACATGAACAAACGAGTGGCATGAGCAGCGATATTTTTGCTACGACGCGATTCGATTTTTGGCTTAACAGTCATCAATTTCGTGTAGAGATCTTCTCTCTTACATGCAAGGTTGAACTTTAAATGTTGTATAAATGTGGAAATATGCAAGCACGTTTTTTCCAGTTTCTTGGCAATATTTACGGTTGAAGAGGGGTACGCTCTCTTCAGAATTCTGAATGCCGACAGGCTCATTTTACTTGGCTAACTAACAAATTTGGAAGAGACAATAACGCTTACGCCAACTTGAAGTTTGATTTGTATCGAATTTTCGGCTGGAGTCACTATAGTCTTTCAACTAAGTCTTCCGTCTTCATCAGGCACTGGTTGCTTAGCGCACTAACGTAACATCTCCCAGATTTGAAAAACGTGTAGTGGGGCCAACTGCCAGTTACGTTGATAGTGGCTCCCTCTCTTCTCCTTCTTTAGGTGGTGGTGGAGGGAGGTAGGCTTTCTACATGTAAGAGAAACCAGAGGTGAGCTCTGGTGTGGTAATATTGGCTATTCCTTTATGTGCGGGTTCTTGGATATTCATGAGTTTCACTTGATTGTTTCTGAGAAACTGAATAGCAAGGCATTCGAGGGCTCGTATGTGTGGCTCGAAGTGTGTGTTTGATTTGAGTATCATTTTGGTTTGTTCCCAGGCTATTTCATGATGCAGGCGGAAACTGCAATAAAACCGACTCAACCAGCAATACACCTCCCACAAATGCCAGCAGCTGTCTACGCTGTCCCCTGCGCAGAATGCAACAGTATCTACGTAGGGGAACCAAGAGACAGGTTAGCAAACGGGTTGAAGAGCACATGACGGACGTCGAGAATAAAAAAGTCAAAGAAAATGGAATTGCGGCCCACCATCACCGCCCCTCCACTTCCCCTCGTCCTCTCTCTTTTTTTTGCCCCCCCCCCCTCCCCCAAGGCCCCTACGGCAAGTTAATCTCCGTGATTGTCTCCCGGTCAATAGCCTCTCCCAGTGTTTGGTCTTCTTAGGATAGTCAATCGCGTTTGCAATATTTCATTAGAACGCTTAGACCACAATTGAGAAAGTCGACAGCATTCAGTACGCAAGCAAGCCCCCTGCTGCAAGGTAATTTCCGTGATTGTTTCCATCAACTTAGAAACAATTCACATCGGCACCACGCACAACCAAATTGTGTGAAGTAATTTTCCTTCATTTGCGCCGCCAATGCCATATTCATGCAAACAGACTCAGTTTGCAAGGTAGCAATGAATCGCGACATGCATCGCAATTGTAGTCAAGTTTAAAGCGATTGTCGCACATGTTTTTATGGTAATTGATTTTCACTCTCCTTACTTTTGCCATAATGAGTATTATATTAATAGATTTACCTTTATTACATACAATATTAACTGGCTGAAAATAGTGGGCTGAGCGAAGAAAACGTAATGATATCTCATAATCTCTAGAAAACTATGGGACGGATCTTTACGAGACAAAGACTACAGTTGCTTATTAGGGCGTCTAGTACACCTCTATCATTATTACAAATTATTTTAAATAGTAGAACATAGTTGGCCAAGTGAGTAAAATGTTACGATGATATCTGATGATACTTTGAAAACTCAATTTTTTATATACATTTTTTAGAGCCTTAAGTCATAATACTCATCTTTCCATTTACAACAAGGACGATAGAGGAGCAAACCCTGTGACTTGAACCGTGAAACCTCTAATCAGTGCAGGGATACAAGATAATTATTGCTAGAATACAGCCCACAGCCAGTGAAATAGGATGGCAGTCTCTCGCACTATACTGACCTGCAATGACTGGCATGAACTTTGCCAGAATCTCCTTTCCAGTCATTTCCTTCAGGCAAACAGCAAGTTTCGTTGCTTATTCGAGTGTGTATTATTGTATAATATGAGAGCAACCAGCGAAAATAGGTATTCAGCAGAAGAACACATTGAGATGTCTGAATAAAACTAAACAGTGTAAAGACAAAAAGCCAAAGGCTCAACAAGAGTTAAATAATACAGATGCAAACCTATTTACGTTGTCTTTTGGACTTATATGGACTTATAATATAAATAGTATTAACTAAAAATAAATAAGAAATTTTCTTACCATATAGTTCATTGTGACAAACTGGGCACTCGTCCCTGTACGGGCCGGGCAGAGCCACTGTTGGGCACCACTGCCTGACGCTCCACATTGACTGCGTTCGGGGCCCCCGGGTTCTGGACGTGGGCAATGGGGAGGAGGTCGGGTAAAGGCGGTAGCTCATCCAGCAGACAGTCCGGGAACAAGTCATCTAAGTCTGCAGGCAACCCGTCACCGGGCGGTGAATTCTCCGGTTGTTGGGCGGCCTCTTTGAATTGAGCTAGAACTCGATGTAAATTTTGTTAGAGATAAAACGTATTCTCCAAATTTACTGCCCTCCAGAAATACGCAGAAAAATGTTCGTTTCCTTGAGGAAACGGAGAGAATGTGACGTAACGGCAATGTAAACACTGCCTTCCAGTTACAGGACTACATTTCAAAAAATGCGAGCTTAACCTAAGCTGTTGCGCATTAGTAGATTCCTCTGGCGGAGTACCGTTAACTAAAATGTTTTGGCTGGGATTCTCTAAAATAATCTCCATAAAAAAATAATCTCAGCACATAGTCCATGGAATCCTCATTAGGCAGCATCGGAGCGAAGGGGATCACCTCGGCGGTCCAATGCGGACACTCATCAAAAAGCTACGGTGTCTGCTCGCAGTATTGATAATGGTCAATACAGACGGAGAACATTATTATGTTGAGGGAAAGTAGCCGAAGAAAGTCTTTCGTGTAGCGCGGCATGTTAACCGTAGCGCTTCTCTCTTCCTTAGGGATGACTTTCCTCTTCTTCTGGGGAGGATCCATTTGTCGAAGAAATTGGGGGAGCAAAACGAAAGAGCAAGTGGTCAAATGAAGTACACAACTTCGTGTGCGGGTAAAACCGCCGGATTTTTTCAAGTCCAAAAATGTTACCCTGAAATGGACATTGAGAAAACCATGGGTGCAAAGTTCAGGCTTCACGTCACGAAATTGGGGGCTGTCTTTTTTTCCCCAGGGACCCAGCAAACCCCCTCTGCTCCTGTAGTAAACATCGGCTATTGTTTACATGGCCTCGACCAGGCTAAAGTTTGAGGTCAGATCAAGCCGGCATGGGCCAAAGCTGTGCCCAGAACCCTGTTAACCCACCGGCCACTTTCGTTTATTACCCACCCTCTTCCCTCAGCTAAGAGAGTGAATGTGCTCAATTGCACTGATCAGCAAGTGAAAGGGATGGTCAAAGTAAGTTGCGATGACTCACCCTTGACCATGACAACAGCCTGCTACCGACCTAAAAGCTAAAAACAGCAAACTCATTCCATAGTGGGAAAATACAGAATTATTCTTTTAAAATAAGAAAGAAAATTCAGAAACATTATTTAGTGAAATAAATGATTTATTTTCTATGTAAAATAACACATACAAATACGAAATTTTGTGATATGTATCATGTAACTCGGAAAGATATGTATATATAGCATAACTCATGTGGAACAAAATTAGTCTTTTCAGAAACTGTGAAACATGCTATGAATTTGGTAAAGTGTCAGGATGGCATGAATGGAGAAAACAGGCAGTATGACAGAACAGGGATCATCCCAACATGATCCAGGACTATGAATTAAAAGATAAGTGATTCCTAGCCTTGTGGTGAAAACATTAAGTGACATTCATACACCCCACCTCGCCTTGCCACGATAGACATAAAGTTAATTGCCATTGATAAGACAAATTAAAACATAGAATTGTCATAAACTTAATGGGCAAATGCAAATAGATTGCTATTTCAAATGGAAAAAAAAGGTGTAAATAATTGCTGTTGCTAAATAGTAAAGCACACTTAACTTTGAACCAAAACATAGCAGTTCAAAAATATTTTTTTTAAAGTGTAAATAATTACTGTTACTAAATGGTAAAGCACACTTAATTTCGAACCAAAACATAGCAGTTCAAATATGAAAAAAAAATACAAATGATTGTTATTACTAAATGGTATGGCACAATTAACGTTGAAACAATACCGAATAGTTCATAATGTGAATACGAAAATATGTATATAGACATTAAGAACCTAAAATTGTTGTTAAAAATGTTAGATAAATCTATGTGGAGACAAAAAGATTGTAGCCCAGGAATAGATAATGGGTGAGGTACACAAAGGACTCTGAACAATAAACATAGTTCAAGAAAGTCACACCACAGAAAGGTACCTCACATTAAGTTCACGAGGAACAGAACTTACATGTACACAAAGGTTGTAGTGCAGACCTAAAGAACTACCGCATGATTTGGTGAGTCATGTTAAGTACTCTTTAACATGACTCACCAGAAATTAGGCATGTGGCATACACTCATATTAATTATCTACTCAATGTCATAGTTCACTTACCAGTTTATTCCAACTGATATTAATACTGATACAATATACTCCACAGTCTTACTTGGCTGAGGTTCCTTAAAGAAAACATGCCTTAGTATTGCAAACAAGTACAAGTTTCATGAACAATCATACCCAACCATCTTGGTTAGCAGCAGTGGGAAGAAGCCAGAACAGCCAGCTAAAAACCATCTAACAGGAAGTGACCTTCCATTTTCCTGTCTCTCAGGCTGATCCATCTAATGCCCACTGAGAATAAACTTACGCTTGATGCATTTGGCAATACAGGTATTACTTTTACCTACAGTAGTTCCCACTGTAAACTATGACTATCCCCGACACTCCGGCTTCCTGGTCGGCGCAAGACTTCGCCACTTTTATCCAGTCTGGAAGACCCTTTCGCGCAACTCCGAACTCCTTTCGGTCATCAAGGAGGGCTTTCGCCCTACCTTCCTCTCAAACCCACCGCTTGCCATCAGTCCTCCATGGAACTTCACGGCCCCAGTTTCGGCCACCCTCTCTTCCGAAATTTTACAACTTCTGACGAAACAAGCCATCATCAAATGCAAGAACCCGGGCCTAGGCTTTTACAGCACCATCTACACCTGCCCGAAAAAACAGGGAGTCAACGACTCATTTTCAACATGAAACCATTGAACGAATACATCGACAATCCCCACTTCAAAATGGAGACACTGGAATCAATCCGCCTTTCCTTCAAACAGAACGATTGGGCAATATCCATAGACCTGGAGGAGGCATACCTGCATGTTCCACTTCACCCCTCCGCGAGGAAATTGTTACGTTTCGTCTACGATGGCCAAGTTTACGAATTCCGCTGTCTACCTTTCGGCTTAAACGCAGCTCCAAGAATTTTCACCATGATACTTAAACCAATCCTGGCTCACCTTCACCAACAACAGATCAAAGCAAGCGCTTACCTCGACGACTGGGCCCTACACAACCAGGACACACGCCGCCTCGAACAAGACAGGGACACCACGATCAATCTCTTAAACCAGCTGGGATTCGGCGTAAACCACTCCAAATCACGCCTGACTCCACAACAGGAATTCACGTTCCTAGGTGCCTCATTCAATCTCTCCATCGCTCGACAGAGTAGAAGATCTTCTACGACACATTCGCCAATTCCAAAGCCAGCAAACCTTCTCCCTCCGAGCACTAAACGCCCTCCTCGGGAAGATGGACTCAATGGCAAACCTCATTCCTTACGGACGATGGATGGTAAGACCCTACCACCACCACCGAATCGACAACTGGTCAAACCCTCATCTCAATACAGATCAACAGTTCCTCTTCCACGAAGATTTTTCCCTCGAAAGCCTCCTTTGGTGGACAGATGTCACGAACCTCACCAAGACAGTTCCATTCCACGAACCTCCCCCCAGCCACATCATCTTCACCGACGCCTTAAATTATGGCTGGGGAGCCCACTTAAGCAACCTAGAGACGTTAGGCACCTGGCAGGAAGACAAATTACACCACATCAACTTCGTCGAACTCCGAGCGATTTTTCTCGCTCTGCAACATTTTCTCCCACTCATCAAAAACCAAGTAATCCAAGTACAAGCCGACAACACCACAGCCCTAGCTTACATGAGGAAAGAGGGTGAACCAGGTCCAGACTGCTTCACAACTTTACTTCCGAAATTCTCAACCTCTGCATAACGAACAACATCACTTTGCTTCCTCTCCACATTCCAGGGAACAGGACGTCATTGCAGACTTCCTCTCCCGTCGCACACCCCGCATAGGGGAATGGTGCCTCAAGAAGTCCATCTGCGAATCTCTCTTCACAACGTGGGGTACTCCAATGATTGACCTATTCGCCATGAGGCATTTACATCAGCCTGATTCCGGACGACCAAGCAATGGCAGTCGATGCCTTGACATACCCATGGCACAACCTCTACGCATACCTGTTTCCACCATTCAAACTCCTTCCACAAATACTTCGGAAAGCCGAAGAAAGTCAAAGCCTCTTCGTTCTAATAGCTCCCATCTGGCCGTCGACACCATGGTCCAAGAACCCTCCCTCTTCTTCCACATCTTCTGTCTCAACAAAAGGGTTCGAAACTTCACCCTAACCTTCCCAGTCTAAACCTTCACGCGTGGCTACTATCATCACCCGAATCGCTTCAAAATAGCCACCAGAGAATCAACAAACAGAATGGATGACAGCCACTGGTCAAAATGGTTTCATTGGGGTTTCACAAGGAAAATTAATTCAATCAATCCCGCTCTACCCGAACTTCTAAGATTCTTCACTGACCTTTTCAACATCGACAAGCTCAAAGGCTCAACGATCCTCGTCTATCGCTCAGCCTTAAACTCGGTTTTCAACGCAGCAGACAAGACCAACCTTCTTGATGAGTACCGAATTTCGACTCTCCTCCAGTCCTTCGAAAATGACCGACCAACAACGAGAAGACTTGTCATAGACTGGGACTTGTCAATCGTCCTTCAATCCCTAATGGAAACCCCCTACGAATCAATGCAAGACAGCTCCCTTCATCTCCTAACCAGGAAAACTGTCTTTCTCGACACACTCGCAGCTAGCGCCCGCTGCTCCAAAATCCAAGCCCTGTCGGCAGACCCAGCCTACTGCATTTTTGGTCCAAATTTTTCATCTGTAACCCTTCACCCAAGAGCAGGATTTCGAGCCAAAACCCAAAAATCATCCGAACCACTGAAACCCGTAACCTTCCCTGCCATCTCAACTTTGACAGGCGACGAACCGGAACGCCTACTATGCCCCATTCGAGCACTTCGTTTTTACCTCACAAGAACTCAACGAAGACATCCGTAGAGGCAGAAATCAACTTTTCCTACGAGTATACCTCCAAACAGGAGAAACCTCAGCAGCCATGATCTCCCACTGGATAAAGAAAACCATCGGTATTGCGTACGACAAAGCCAACCTAAGCATGGAAAGAGCAACAGCACACGAGGTCAGAGCGATTTCGACATCATGGGCACTCCACAATGCCATCCCAATAGAAGAAATTCTACAAGCAGCCTCCTGGCGTCAGTCAACGACAGTCACCTCCCACTACCTGAGGAACATGTCAAGAGAAGAGAAGGAACTACACCGGCTGGGACCATTCGTCGCAGCCAGAACTGTAGTCAAACCCCCTTAGCACTCAGAACGAAGCAGAAGCAAGCCATCCCAGATGAAAGCAAGCCATCCATAGAAGGAAACAAGACCCCTCAATAGACAACGGTCTTTTTCAGGGCCACCAAATCCTACGAAAGATATCCAAATTCCTGGTTCAACATCCCGTTCTGAATAAAGTGCAAAATTTTTTCTCTAATAAAAATTGGGGGAAATGCCTGCTTGCATGCCGGGGCGCCCCGTCAGATCGGTGTCCGCCACCATTTTTTTGACGAGGTCTGCTGATAATGCTAAATTATCAAGTTAATATGTTTGGCAAACAAAGAAAGAACATTATGCCTGCCCCCAGCCAGGCCGGCTAAAAATGGTTTCTTTTTTTGCCTAAAACATACTTAACCTAAGCCCGCCCTAACTCCCCTTTCGAGTCACCGCCTGACAGATTGAGAGGAAAATAAATGCCGAGACCAGACACGTTCTCGCTTATATGGAGAGGGCTATGCATGCGCAGTGGGACATGCAAGCAGGTGGCTACAAGCAACTAAAAAACCTCCAGGGAGACATTAATTGAGGACAATGTAATGCTAAATTATCAGGTTAAGTATGTTTTAGGCAAAAAAGAAACCATTTTTAGCCGGCCTGGCTGGGGTGCCGGCAAAATGTTCTTTATGCGAGAATTAACAATATTATTTAAACGTTAAACAAATTACGTTCATGCCTAATTGTTCTTGGCCTGGAGGCATGGTGAAGCGTGTAAATCGCTCTGTTGAAGAAGTTTTCAGAAATGTGGCCGTGACATGCATAGAAGAGTGGAACGACTTTTTAACAGCCGTCTGCCTAGCGTACAATGGCTCCGTCCACTCGGCAACGTTGGCTACTCCTCACTGTTTGATGTTTGGTCAAGATTTACGTTTACCCGCATCCGTAATTTTTGAGCCAACATGGGTCTGTTATAACTCGGAAAATTTTCCGATACGACTGACATCGAGACTCCAAGCAGCTTGGGAATTGGTTAGCTTTTATAATGACAAGGCTTTTCAGCGTTGTAAACACTATTATGACAAGAAAGCAGTACCTTATTCACTAAAACCTGACGATTACGTGGTAATTCGCTGCTACGCTCATCTTAAAAACATTTCACCAAAACTTGATTTGGAGAAGTGTTTTTCGAGTGCTTGAGTTTATAACACTAGTTACAGTAAGATTAATCGATATTTTAAATGCTGATCGCATATTGAAAGCACATGTTAACCATGTTAAGCCTCTACTTTTACGTGATTCTAGGCTACCCCCAGCATTTCGTGGGATTACTGACATTGAAAAAGGCATAAAACTAACCGAGATCTATTGGTCCAGCGGTACATTTCTCAAGCACTCTTAGATCCAACAGATAAATCTAGCGAAGTCGCAATGCAACAGGTTGAGCGATCGTTTGACAATCAAAACAACGATCCAAAACAAACCACTAGCACTGACGAAAAATCCGTTGTTGATAAATTTAACGTCCGTCATACGCATCGTTATTATACCAGAAGCACTGATTGTAACCCCGATGTTACTCGACGGCACAAATTTCAGCTTGCACAAGTTTAAAACACCACTAAAAACACAATTTTCAAGGAAGGATACAAGGTGGGATATTCCAGTCAGCAATGGCAAGGCGCGAGACTCTGCCTTCGTCTCCAACCTGCCTCACGCGTTCATTGGCTGAGATGCCCCACTTCCAAATCCTAGCGATCTGATTGATGCACGCACTGTTGGGTTCCCGCACTATCTAGCTGCCATTTTGGCAATGTGCGGGGCGCCAAATTCGCGCCAAAATTTGTCAACTAGGCTACTGTCACATCAAAACATTAAGAACCGGCAACAGTAACGCCACAGAGATGACCGAATTACCTAATAAAAATCACTTGCCAATAAAATAGCTAGCTCTACATGAATGCTGGAGGCAATGAAACCTACGATAATTACAAGCATTTCGAGGAAATATCGTATTTTTCACTTTCATAGTATAAGAAAAATCCATCTACTTGAAACGTTATTTTTCTGCCTAAGGTTTTTTTTTTAATCAGTTAAACCTTAAGAAACTGTAATTACTCCCCCAGAATTTTTCTCAAATACAGGATCAAGGTAGGACGTTTCCCAAAAAGAGGTTCAGAACGTTTGACACCCCTATTTTTACCTTCCCTGACCCATTCCCGACTTTGGTGTGTGCATTATCCTTCAAAAAACCAGAATGTAGAAAATAAACCTTTTTTTATTTTGACTTATGTGACCAGCACACCTAGTAATATTAGAACACACAGTATATAACAAACGTACTTTCTCTGATTTCAACAAGACAAATAAATATTTACTTTAAACAAACAAACAACCAAAGACTGGGCTCATATCCAACATGTAACTTCATTAATTTGTAAATTCATCTACCATGGAGCCAACCAGCCTTAAGCAATAAATAATAAATACTAATTCAAATTCTCCTTCTTATAACAGTGACTAGGCCCTTTTAAGGACACAAGGACTTAAACTTGGAACATAGGAAAACTCCACAGCCTTCCTTTCAACTTATAGTACATTTACCCTTACGCACAGCCTAACTAAGGTGGATCCCAGAAAGAATTAAATTCGGACTTTTCTGGAATTTATACCAGATTAATCAAGAGTGAGCTCTAGTCTTGAAAATACCTTTTAGTAGGTTTAGCCAATGCTTCATAATTATTCTTGAAATAGTTCAATTATTTACCCTTGGTGTAAACTCCCATATTAACTTCACGCCCAGGCCACACGGATTTACGTTTACTTGCCAACACTTCCAGCATTAAATTTTTGGGCCCCACCCACATAAAATTTGTTACCAAGTAGGCCTTATCGGGACGACACGATGTGTCACCACTTTAACAATTTACTTTTAAGTTATATTTTTAAGTCGACATAACGAAACACTGCTAAATAGAAAAACACTACACAAAAAAAAACCTTAAGCTTGCCATTACTTCTAGTGGCTATAGAAAGACAAAACGTTTTCGCATTGTTCAATTAACCTGACAACGGCAGTTTAAATTTCTGTTACGTGGTGCAAAACGCAATTCAAGGGTTGGCCAAACCCCCAAACACATAATTCTCGCTTGTTTTGTTTACTCACGGTACCGAAGATAGGCTACACTTGGTCCGCAGTTCCACCGAAGGAGGCTACACTTGGTCCGAAGTTCCACCGAAGGAGACGAAGTCGTACGCAACACGCAACCAGAATTTCACCATAACCAGGAAACGGGACTTGAAGACACCAGGATAGACCAGCTAACGCCTTGGTTCGACATTGTTTAAGTTAGACGGACGCCGAACCAACTTTGCAAATTCTGACATCTGAAAAACGCCCTCGCCGCTCAAACATGGCTGCAGCAGGAAGAAGAGCAAAGAGTGCGTTCCAACATTTGGCTTCCACAAAACCTAAACGCTAATTGAATAGTTCAAACAAGCGGTCAAACCTCATCTTGTCGTCTGTTTAACTTCATTTTATGAACTTCGTTGTGACTGCACAGCAGCCCAAAAGCAACCGACACTCGTCCATGCCAAACAACAAGTTGAATCTCCCACACCACATGACCGTTCACGCCATTGCCAGCGACAAACCCATGTGACGACGCAGCCAACCAGAAGTAAGCCTACGAGCCACGTTAGCTACGTAATGCCATTTCAGATAGCCCTAGCCTAAGGATTTACAAAACACAATAAATTTAATAGATACTAAAATACGTATGTAAGTGGAATTGCAAGCCCAAAAATTATTAATCCACATTAATAAAAAAAAAACGACGTTAGTCCTATTAAGCAACACCCACTCCCTTTCCAAACTGCGAAAATCCTTAACCCAGTGACCAATCCGGGCAGCGACAATCGTTTCACGCTACAAAGCCTCCCCTACCTAAAAGGCCGGCCACCGCTTGACGAAGTTTAGACTGGGCACTTCCTCGAGGACGTAGGCTCCTCCCGGATGGAGGATCATCCCTCCAATCACTCTCTGATCATACAACACCACGACCCCGCACCTTTCCCTTCTTTTCACTACTTGAGGGTTCAGCAAGTTTCACGACCACCTCCTCAGGATCACTCTCTTCCACAGTCACCGAAGTAGATTGCGCCTGAAAATAAGGTTTCAGTTCTGAAACGTGGAATGTCCCTTCCAGCTCCACCTGACTTACCGGATCACTTAACTTGTAGGTCAATGGGGAACATACCTCCTTCACCACGTATGGACCTTGCCATTTCGGCGCTAGTTTGGCCATGAAACCTTTCGCCCAAGACGACTGGAAATGTGACCTCTTAAGCACCTGCTGACCAACTTTAAAGGAGAGATGACGACGATCCACATCATAACGCTGCTTGTTTCTTTCGTGTTGCTCCAAAAGAGCCTGCTGAGCTTTACTAATGGCATCAAGAGTGCGCTTGGCCACTTCAACCGCCCAGCGATCTTCAGCATCAGCTCCCCGAGCCGCAGGCTGGTCCACCACTGGGTCAACGGGAAGACTAATCTGCCGTCCAAACATCAGAAAAGATGGGGAGTATCCCGTACTCTCGGACTGAGCCGCACGCAGGGCCATACCTATGAAAGGCAAGTTTTCATCCCACTCCTTATGAGACTCTTCAATACCTACAACCATCATTGCCTTCACCGTTTTTATGACCCTTTCCGCCTTGTTAGGTTGTGGGTGATAGTAAGACGTGAATACTTGCTTGACTCCGAAGAGGCGACACACCCATTTCAGAACCCGCAAGACAAATTGACGGCCATTGTCGGAGACCAGAACCTTACATACACCAAATCGAGGGAAAACCTCCCCAACCAAGACTTTTGCCACCGCCAGAGCCGTTGCCTTCTTTAAGGGAAAAAGCTCAGGCCACTTGGTGAGGCTATCCGTGACCACCAACAAATGAGAATTTCCTCTGCTACTACGTGGGTATGGTCTGGCGAAGTCTATGTAAAGTACATCCCATGGCTGAAAAAGGGTGTTGCCACCACCCATTAATCCTCTGGGAAGCTTATTCTCAGACTTGAATAGTTGGCAAGAGTGGCAACTACGCACATACCGAGCCACATCACGAGCTAACCCTGGTGATGTGTATTTCTGCTGGATCTTCCTGACTGTCTTGGTGACGCCAAGATGACAACCCACTGCTGAGTCATGGTAAACGGTCAAGATGCGGTTCCGTAAACTCCTGGGGACAACAATACAGAACCTATCCTCTGAATCCTTGGCTGTGAAGATCCGACCAAGCACACCACTCTTTACTTCCGAGTGGGAAGCAACCTTCCTTAACCTGCCACCAACCTTTCCCTTAGGGAGACTACTCCCCTCTTCCAAGAAACTAATATCTTGAGCCAATTCACTGTCGACCAACTGAACTGAACGGATTTCATCCAAAGATGGAACTACCACATCCTTGATCAACGCCGAGATAACATCACACACCTCCTTGAACTCAGGTGACCTCCGTGCCACTGCGTTGGACTTGCCCGGATGATAGACTATGGTGAAATCATACGGCTGAAGGCGCATCATCCACCGAGCCAAACGACCTGTGGGAGCCTTCGCCGTCTTCAGCCACTGAAGGCTCTTCTGATCCGTGAAAACCTTAAAGTGTCCTATTTCCAAGTAGGGAGGGAATTTCTCCACGGCCCATACTATGGCAAGTAGTTCACGTTGGACTGTCGAAAACTTCCTCTCCTCAGCTGTCAAAGCGTGGCTAGCGTACTGGATCGTTGCCAAACCTTTCCCCAACCCAGCATCCTCCTGAAGGAGCACAGCCCCAATTCGTACTGCTCTCGCGTCCGTGTGTAGAACAAAAGGACGTTTGAAGTCAGGTGCCTGCACCACCGGAGCAGAACAAACTAGTTCTTTCAGCTCTAGGAATGCTCTGTCACACTCACGAGTCCAGACCCCCGGTTGCCAGAATCCAACAGCCGATTAAGTGGTTCCGAACGATGCGAGTAACTTTTATGAAACGCCCATACCAAGAAGTGAGTCCCAGAAATTGTCTTACCTCCTTCACAGTGCGCGGGACCGGCCACTCAAGCACTGCTTCCACCTTAACCGGATCAACACAAACTCTGGACGAAGAAATGATGACGCCAAGAACTTTGGTTTCCGTCTGACAAACTTGGACCTTATCGGTGTTCACAGTTAGGCCTGCGGAACGCAACCTAGCTAGAATCTTCTCAAGTGTTTTCGTGTGACTGGCAAAATCCTGTGAAGCTATGACTATATCATCGATATATGCGACAACTCCCTCTGCTTGGCGATCCCACATCAAATGATTAACGAGCCTTTGAAAGGAAGCCGGAGAGATGTGCACACCAAACATAAGGACCTTCGGTTTAAACAAACCTTCTGAGCAGATGAACGCTGCTTTTTCCTGCGATTCGACATCTAATGAAACTTGCCAAAATCCACTCCTAAGATCCAAAGTGGTTATGAACTTTGGTTGACCTATAATGTCAATAAGGGCATCCATCTTGGGTAGAGGGTACTTGTCACGGACCGTGATGGATTTCAGATTTTGGTAGTCATGCAAAGACGCCACCCGCCGTCACTCTTAGGGCGGAGAAAGGCGGCAGAAGCCCAAGGGCCTTGATATGGAACAATCTGATCTCTTTAGATCATTTCCGTAATGATCTCCTTCAGCGCCTGAGTTTTCTGAGGATTCATCCTGTAGGGATGAGATGCAATGGGAGAGTGATCTCCTGTATCGATATGGTGCTCTATGAGGGTCGTCCGACCCGGCTCTTCACATAACACTTCAGGGGATTTTTCAAACATAGCCAACATCGCCTCTTTCTGATCATCCAACAGCGAAGCCTGTTGGACTCGCTCCAACAAGGTGTGACTTGAAATCAAATTGACTGAGGGGGAACGCTCCTTTACTCAAACGAATGGAAATCTAACCTTGGAATCCGACCAATACCAGTGATCATGCCGCATAACTACTACTGCTCCGTAACTATCCATAACGTCTGAGCCAGTGAGGCAGGACTGTGCCAACTGCTCCGCAATGACCACAGGATTCAGTATTCATTTACCTGGAAGTCTAATTTTGACCAAGACCCAACCCAAAGTTGGGAAAGAAGCACCACCAGCTGACCTAACAGCTTCCTTCAAAGGTTGAATCACCAATCCCTGCTGATGAAAGAACTGCCTAAACTGAGGTCGCACAAAGGTATAAGGTGAAGCACCATCCCACTGAGCTGTAACATCCATACCACCCACATTGACATTCACCGTAGCCACCTTCCCTGGCGAAGGGTAGACAGTGGGATAACCACCCGCATCCGCTTCGCAAGCACTCGTCACGTTTACCGGGACCCCACACCTGGGACTGGCAGGGTCCCCTGGTCGTTTCCCGACCCACTCTGAGTACTCCTTCGCTGGGGACATGAACGTGCTAAATGGTTGGCCTCCCCACAAATATAACAACTTTTCCCTGCACCTGCAGTAGAAGTCGAAGTTGCTTGGGTTTCCTTTTTACGACGAGAAGTTACCCCCGGGACGACCGAAGCTGGTCCCCCATCGACAGCTGCCTCTACACGTCGAGCATAAGCTATTAAGGCCCTTACAGAATCATAGGTCTGAACACTAAGCAAGATTTTCAAAGGTTGACACAAATTCCTATAGATATACTGAATCTTCACCTCATCAGTAGTGGGCTTACCCAACTCCCTGAAAAATTTCAGCATATCTTCCGCATAGGCTGCTACCGGCTCTCCCTCTTTCTGACAACGAGCAATAATACGATCCCAGACCCCACTATCAGCATTTGGAAGCTGAAAGTGCTGCATAAAGTCCACCTTAAAGGCTGACCACGAGTTCCAAGTAGGCTGACCCAAAAACTACTCGAGAGGTTCATCCTGAAGAGATGCAGGCACAAACCTATCCAGGAATACCCTATCCGAGATACCTCCACCTATCTTCATCTGTTCCAATCTAACCCTGGTGATGTGTATTTCTGCTGGATCTTCCTGACTGTCTTGGTGACGCCAAGATGACAACCCACTGCTGAGTTATGGTAAACGGTCAACATGCGGTTCCGTAAACTCCTGGGGACAACAATACAGAACCTATCCTCTGAATCCTTGGCTGTGAAGATCCGACCAAGCACACCACTCTTTACTTCCGAGTGGGAAGCAACCTTCCTTAACCTGCCACCAACCTTTCCCTTAGGGAGACTACTCCCCTCTTCCAAGAAACTAATATCTTGAGCCAATTCACTGTCGACCAACTGAACTGAACGGATTTCATCCAAAGATGGAACTACCACATCCTTGATCAACGCCGAGATAACATCACACACCTCCTTGAACTCAGGTGACCTACGAATGGAAATCTAACCTTGGAATCCGACCAATACCAGTGAACATGCCGCATAACTACTACTGCCCCGTAACTATCCATAACGTCTGAGCCAGTGAGGCAGGACTGCGCCAACTGCTCCGCAATGACCACAGGATTCAGTATTCATTTACCTGGAAGTCTAATTTTGACCAAGACCCAACCCAAAGTTGGGAAAGAAGCACCACCAGCTGACCTAACAGCTTCCTTCAAAGGTTGAATCACTAATCCCTGCTGATGAAAGAACTGCCTAAACTGAGGTCGCACAAAGGTATAAGGTGAAGCCACATTAGGCCACATTCGAGATTGACCGGTACTAACTTGGCCCTGACTGAATCCCTGATTTACACCTCTCAAAGCTGCATTGGGATCCGCCAAATACAACTGATGCCTTGCCTCAACGAATTTCAACCTATAATATTCATCAGCATCAATTGAAACTTGGCCCCCTAAAGCCGGCTGCACCCTATTACCAGAAAACCAACCACGCCCTCTGGCTTGACCTAAAGGCACATGCTGCTGCATATCATGAGACTGAATAAGCGGAACGTATCCTCTTCCTCGGGGAGGAGAACCAACGGGGGTAGCCATAATTAAATAGCCAAGAAGGAATCCCGCGCTGGTCCTCAAGTCAACCTTAAATCCCATATACTCTGGATAACCTTACAATTACCTTTAAGTCTTACACGAACTACTAATGGCCTTGCAATACCAACAAGCAAGAATCGAGAGAAAAACCTGAAGGGGGGGGGGGTGTGGAAAAGCTCAATGAAATGGGAATAGAATGAGAAAAAATACAGGGGTCGGGGGGGGGGGTGGTCCGTCTTAAACTTAAAATTTATACCAAACACACCAAACTTCTACAACAAACAATCCCGGACGGGCCCCCAGTGAAACGTTATTTTTCTGCCTAAGGTTTTTTTTTTTAAATCACTTCAACCTTAAGAAACTGTAATAACTCCCCCAGAATTTTTCTCAAATACAGGATCAAGGTAGGACGTTTCCCCAAAAGAGGTTCAGAACGTTTGACACCCCTATTTTTACCTTCCCTGATCCATTCCCGAGTTAGGTGTGTGCATTATCCTTAAAAAAAAAAACAGAATGTAGAAAATAAACCTTTTTTTTATTTTGACTTATGTGACCAGCACACCTAGTAATATTAGAACACTCAGTATATAACAAACATACTTTCTCTTATTTCAACAAGACAAATAAATATTTACTTTAAACAAACAAACAACCAAAGACTGGGCTCATATCCAACATGTAACTTCATTAATTTGTAAATTCATCTACCATGGAGCCAACCAGCCTTAATCAATAAATAATAAATACCAATTCAAATTCTCCTTCTTATAACAGTGACTAGGCCCTTTTAAGGATGCAAGGACTTAAACTTGGAACATAGGAAAACTCCACAGCCTTCTTTTCAACTTATAGTACATTTACCCTTAGGCACAGCCTAACTAAGGTGGATCCCAGAAAGAATTAAATTCAGACTTTTCTGCAATTTATACCAGGTTAATCAAGAGTGAGCTCTAGTCTTGAAAATACCTTTTAGTAGGTTTAGCCAATGCTTCGTAATTATTCTTGAAATAGTTCAATTATTTCCCCTTGGTGTAAACTCCCATATTAACTTTACGCCCAGGCCACAAGGATTTACGTTTACTTGCCAACACTTCCAGCATTAAATTTTTGGGCCCTACCCACACAAAATTTGTTACCAAGTAGGCCTTATCGGGACGACACGATGTGTCACCACTTTAACAATTTACTTTTAAGTTATATTTTTAAGTCGACATAACGAAACACTGCTAAATAGAAAAACACTACACAAAAAAAAAACCCTAAGCTTGGCATTACTTCTAGTGGCTATAGAAAGACAAACGTTTTCGCATTGTTCAATTCACCTGACAACGGCAGTTTAAATTTCAGTTAAGTGGTGCAAAACGCAATTCAAGGGTTGGCCAAACCCCCAAACACAAAACGAATTCTCGCTTGTTTTGTTTACTCACGGTACCGAAGATAGGCTACATTTGGTCCGCAGTTCCACCGAAGGAGGCTACACTTGGTCCGAAGTTCCACCGAAGGAGACGAAGTCGTACGCAACACGCAACCAGAATTTCACCATAACCAGGAAACGGGACTTGAAGACACCAGGATAGACCAGCTAACGCCTTGGTTCGACATTGTTCAAGTTAGACGGACGCCGAACCAACTTCGCAAATTCTGACATCTGAAAAATGCCCTCGCCGCGCAAACATGGCTGCAGCAGGAAGAAGAGCAAGAAGTGTGTTCCAACATTTCAACATTTGGCTTCCACAAAACTCAAACGCTAATTGAATAGTTCGAACAAGCGGTCAAACCTCATCTTTTCGTCTGGTTAACTTCATTTTATGAACTTCGTTGTGACTGCACAGCAGCCCAAAAGCAACCAACACTCGTCCATGCCAAGCAACAAGTTGAATCTCCCACGCCACATGACCGTTCACGCCATTGCCAGCGACAAACCCATGTGACGACGCAGCCAACCAGAAGTAAGCCCACGAGCCATGCTAGCTACGTAATGCCATTTCAGATAGCCCTAGCCTAAGGATTTACAAAACAAAATAAATTTAATAGATACTAAAATACGTATGCAAGTGGAATTGCAAGCCCAAAAATTATTAATCTATATTAATAAAAAAAAAACCGATGTTAGTCCTATTAAGCAACACCCACTCCCTTTCCAAACTGCGAAAATCCCTAACCCAGTGACCAATCCGGGCAGCGACAATCGTTTCACGCTACATACTATAGAACGAATCCTATATACGTTCACTGAATGCCTCATACGTGGTAATTTGGGGAAAATGTTATGCTAATAATCTTGTGTTCGTTGTTCCTTACAGGCAACGGCTTGCCCTTACAAATACTGATTGAATTTTTCGGCCTGTTGGCGGCATTACATCACATTTTTTAAAACAATTTCTGATACAGGGTTAGCACTGACATTCGGGTTATCGCTCAATTCCGCTGTTACAAATTGACAATGATGGGAATAAGAACGAGAAACGGTCATGTTTAAAAACATGGCCTGTATTAAAATTTCCACGCATACATTCCATCATAGAAGGGGTTGCCCCAGAACAATAATACTTGGCGAGTGCAGTGTGTAAAATAATCAGTCCCTCTCCGTCAATGGTTATGCGGTGCCGGGGCGCCGTCCCCTCTGCCATTGCGGGAATTGCTGCCATTGCTGCCTATCACACGAGTCGCATCATGGACGGGTTGTCCTTTCTTGTGCCCCTAAATGCAAAGGGTGAACAGACACTGTATAAGTGAAGGGTTCTTTCATATCTGGTGGGTGAATTCGGATACTTTAGGCTGTTCTACATTTCAAAAGTTGCGTAGGACGGCTTATCAAACTAATATACAATTAAAAATAAAATAATTATACAGTAGCATAGACACATAATGAAACAAGAAGGTAGAAGGAGAAAATGTGCGTCAGTAAGCGCTAAGTGAACTACTCACTTCCAACACGTCGGTGAATCGGTGCGGTTAGGCGATATAGGGATCGTATCATGCCGTCTATCTGGCGCATGATTTCCGGCGAAAGAATCTCAGTTTCGTAGCAAAGAGTCTCCTCGTTATCCCTTTCTGGTGGGTTGCCTAATCCTTTGGCTTCGATGAGAGCTACATTGTTCAGCAGTATTTCAAACTGAGTTGGGGTTAGGCGGGTGCGTAAATACTCCACCACATTTAGCTCCATGTCGGTTCCAATGAAGTTATCGTGCAGCTGAACTAGTTACGGGGACTGGAAGAGTGCAACTGCCGCAAACGCTCATGGAGCGTATGTTCGGTTAAAAACTTCGGTTCCTACCTATTTTTTACATTGGAGAAAACCAAACTGTACCGAACCGAACCGAACAGAAACGAAAATAACATAAAACAACATAAAATAAACATTGAAGTTATGAAATATATACATTTATACACCTATGCTAGTATAGAGATAAATAAATATGATTATATACATTTAATTCCACTGTTCTATTTCTATTCTGGGGCCACGACACATGCAATTTATAGGCCTAGACTGAAAACTTTAAAAGATGCATTTTTTATTTTGGCGGTATGCCTCTAATTTTTATAATGGATGGAAGTCATAAGCTATATATTTTTCTGCGTTATGATGTTCGGAAATAAATATGATCTATGTGCATTTAATTCCAGTATATTAATAAACTCGGAAGTTAGGCCATATTCTATTTTTGTAGGCGTGTATACTAACGTTATTTACAAGTAAATATGTTTAGCCTATTGCATTAGATCCCAGTATGCTATTTTCTGCTCTACATCACAGTTGGAAGTCATGAGCTATATACCTTCCTAAGCTATGACATGGTTGACATTAAAATTGGTTATATACACTTAATTCTAGTATTATAATGAATTTTGGGGGAATTTTGAAGCATGAATCTAATTCCACTACTGAAATGAATTTAATACAACATACCTTACAGATCAATCAGGTCTTGCAAATCGATAATCTACCAGGGAGATGCGGGTGCAGCATCTTCTGCCATTGGAGTATTTGGAGCAGCTGTACAGTGGGCGGACGTTGCGATGGAGATTTCATTTCAGGTTTCCTGGCTGGCGTTAAAATTTGCAATGACTTCTTCTAAGGGTTCCTCAGCCTCGATGCTGCAGGTTGCCGTCGATGGTTTGACATTTCCGTGCAAAGGCATTGTCGGGATTGGTTGTCGGCTACGGGTGTAGTCGCTCGGCTGGCTGGTCGAGGGTTGAGGCATTCCGTGAGGAAAATATTGTTGGAGGGCCTCTTCCAGGATTAGGCTACGAAGCAGATATTGTTTGAAAGTCTCGGCTGGCAAAGCAAGCATTGGCACGCTTTGGCTGTAACAATCCTTGCATTCACGGGGATCCAATAAGTAACATCTGCTGTAGTGTCGGGCCAGTCTTCTAATTTTCAAATCCTGGGTTTCGACCCTTTCATCCAAAATTTCATCGGCCCTAGTTAATGGATTCAGCCGGCGGCGGGTGTCGAAGTGGCTCCGTAGCATGTAATTGACAATGCCTTCGCACGAAGCGGAGCGCAAAAATATTCCTCCTTGGGGATGTGCGTGCGTACAGCTGGCTGCCGTTTGCTGCATTACGCACTGGCAATAATGAGCGCTGTACGCCATTAATTCGGCAAAGTCACTATGTAGTAGTGTTAACAAGGAATTTGCATGCTTTCCCAGTTTTTCTATCCTGTTTGTTTTCGGGAGAACCACTGTGTTGGAAATCATGATTTCGATGGGGCCTGTCGGCTCCATGTTGCTGATACGACTGTTTGAGTTCAATGGCAAAAAACGTCTCAAAAATTTTGTCTTTACTTCAAAATTGGAATTGTGGAAACAGAAGAGGCACGTGACTGTTAGTTTGAAAATTTCGCCTGTAATTGGTCCAGCTGTCCTATATTCCCTATTTGGGTATACAAAAGGGCAGTTGAAGTCCCTGTAAATTTCATTGGGTCAAAGGGTTGAGCTGACTATTGGTTCCAGACTGATTAGTACTTTAGGGCATGCGGCTTAACGTAACGGTAGCCGAAATAAAGGAAAAATCACTCTGAAACAAATGGCCCTCCCCCCCCCCTCCCTCACCGGCTGTGAGTCACAGTTTCGGAAGGAATCGGCTGCTCTAAGACAATGGACGAAACACCTGCAGCCTTATAAATTCCCTCTGTTTTGGGTCTGGGACAAGTGCATTTCCCCCCCCCCCCCCATGGTTTTGGGGGGGGGGGGTCCACTCCTTGCCACTCCTCCTATTGATAAAGCCGGAGTCGGTTACGATGCTACTTCACCGACTCAATCATTCCCGTTCCTCCTTCCTTCCCCTCCCCCCAGCCGGCCTCAAGTGAAGTGGCTCCTCTTTTTCGGCACAGCATGAGTTGTAAGTCAGTGCTGTCTCGGCTAACAGCGATGTTTGGCGCACGTTAACTGACAGGAAAAGCCACTTGCCACGTTCAAAATAAAAAGAATAGAAACGGAAGGAAAAGGAAGTGAATGGCAAATGCGGCATTTTAGCTCCATTCAAAAGTGGAAGAAGTCGTTTCAAGTTGAAATTACAGACATTCGATTTCCAGTCTGAGTTTTCGTCAATTAAAAAAAAAAGATAAGATAATATTGATAGTAACGAACAAGTTGGAGAGGTCTTAAGAAAAAATTGGGAAAAAAAGAGGATTTTTTTTGGAGACTGATTGGCTACTAGTTGGGAATAAGGTGGTCTCATACGAGGACAGCTGTGTGTTTCATACAGTAAGTCAGAAATTTCCTGTTAAACATGAAGGCAGTGCCCCTTATAAGCCGTTGTGCTCACTTGAGGTCCTAGCCCTCAGGAAGATGGGGAATTTAGGGAAATTTTCACCAGTACTCTTGTTATGTGGGCGCGGCCACACCCAATCTTAGGAAGAGTATTGGGCCCGAGGTCTGGGAGCCATGGGGCAGGTGGCTGTTACTGGCATCCGTATTACATTAATTCTGTTTTCAAACCAAGCACGTAAGTCAGAATGAGTCACCTAGCTTTGCTTTGGGCGATTGCATGTCTAGTAGTATTTCAAACGCTGCCTGTGCCCCGGCATTCCCCAAATGTAGTTTCTGAAGGATGCTATCCTTTTTAGATTCTTCACCTGGTAAAACTAAAAATTGCAGCCACACAGGTCATTTGAATGGGTGCCAGCAACCACAGAAATCAGTTACTCCCAGATCATGGCAGTAACTGTCCAATCTCAGAATAAATTACAACCAAAACCACATGCCCCATAGCTCCCAGACCTCAGGCCCAATACTCTTCCTAAGATTGGGTGTGGCCGCGCCCACATAACAAGAGTACTGGTGAAAATTTCACTAAAATCCCCATCCTCCTGAGGGCTAGGACCTCAAGCGAGCACAACGGCTTATAAGGGGCACTGCCTTCATTTTTAATGGGAAATTTCTGGTTGAAGCCAAGTCACAGTAAGTGTTTTCATTTGACTCATAGCTTGACTTGTTCGATACAAAACTGTCAAGAGAAGGTTACATAGTATGAGGTGCTTTTAAGCATAATTCCCCAGTCAAAGATTCGTTTCCAAATGAGCCTAGATTCTTAAAATTCAAGGACATGTTTTTGGGAAAAAAAATCAAAGTTACAATTTTGGAGTCGAAGTTGAAGGTTACAGTCAAAGTGGTGGTTATTCACAAGCGGAAGTTCCGAAAGTCAAAGATTTGTTTATACATAAAGTAAGAAATTGCCTCCTACGTGCGCCTGAGTTATTACAAGTAAAGAAGGATTTTCTACATTACTAAAATAGAAGTTTGGTTCTCCATAAAGCATGGGCGGCCATCCCAAAGAAATGTTTCGTACATTGCTAAAATCAAAGAACTGGTTCCTGCATGAGCCTAGGTTATTAAATCGAACTGTTCTTACCTAAAATCGAAGTTGCAGGTTCTAAAAGTCTGAGTTGGCTATACATAGAGATATGTTACAAAATCAAAGATTTGGTTGTACATACAGATCGAAGATTTGGTTCCTATGCACGCCTGGCTTGTTATAATCTAAGATGTGATTCTGTGTTTGAAAAAAATTTCGAAGATTTGGTTCTGAGTTTTTGATTTTAAGTCAAGAGTATTTCGTTCATCATCCTGGGGTTCTGTAGTCAAAGATGCTCATATAAAGCATGAGTTGATTGTATTCACGTATCAGTCGATGTGCTAAAAGCTGTACTAAGGATAATTTTGGCAGAAAGTATGGTTTTTACATTTACACTAATGCAGTTGAGAATCAAGTTTATTGAGTCTGTTATCACTAATTAGACATGATTTTCTGATAAGCAAAGAACTGTTGGCTCTGTAACGTAGGAGAGTTTTTGGTTCTTCTCCTCACTCAAGCACACAGGCTGTTGACCTACTTTTGGCAAGCTAGTATTGCAGAAAAACAAACCAGGGAGCTATTGGCTAAGCATGCCGATTTTGGTTGTAATTTATTCTGAGATTGGACTGTTCAAGCGCAAAATGTTGACTTAACAAGATGACTGTTTCATGTGCAGTGATATGCATATATTTGATTGCCTATTCATAGATATAGTTTATTATCCAGACGCAACACCTGTCTCTACATGCGATTCCATCTCGGGTCATAGAGGAGTAAGAAACTGAATGCCACTCACCTTATTGGGATGCGAACCAGCCATTGGCAGCCATACCCAGCCCTGGGATTCAATTACAGTTGCAAACCAGTTACGACACCATGTATGGGAGTCCGGTCGTTGACCCGGGCAGAATTTCGTTCCATCACTAACAAATAAGAAGGACTTAACCCAGGACTTGAGTGCTATCAACCTGAATGCATCTGCAACGCTGCAAATCAGTTTTACGAAACCCACTACTAGTTGGTTGCCAGCATCCATTTACTCCAACGGGCACTTGCCATTTATACCGCTCCTGTGAAATGACCTGCTGCAAATTAGAGTTTTGACCTGGTTGCTTCGGACTAAAATTTTCTACTTTGGTTGTTCGAAAATTTCTACTGCTACTTCATACTGAACATTTCGAAAATAAATCTGTACCTTCCAGTGTATCTTTTAAATTGTTACTGTACAGCTGATTCGACGATTATGTTCTCTTGAAATTTGAATTTTCTGAAATATTGTTACCTTGTTGTCTGAGAATGTCTACATCCTTAGTTCTGTTCGCCGAATGTGACTCATTTTGACGGTTATGTTGTACTATTCATCTAATAACATGTTAACTACAGGAACCCGATGTCATGAATTTAAATACCATTATTGGTCTTTGAATAAAACTTAGATGAGTCTGGGAACCTTTGGAAAGGTTCTTCCACCCTTTTTTTTTGGCTACTAATGACACATGTTAGTTTTTTTAGAGTGTGGGAGTTTATTCCTACCAAAGTCAAAATTTGAGGGTTCGGAAATCATTACTCCAAAATTAATTAAAGACAGGTCCCTAAGGTATGCAGGGCTCGAAATGAGCGGTATCGCATCACAGTTTGCACCACAATTTTAGACATTAGCGATACAAAATTGAAATTTGTGTAGCAGTTTAGCGACGCAACATAGTGGCAATAGAACTTTATAACTATGTTAAAAAATCCTTTTGCAGTAGGCTTAGCCCATTTACTATAGAACAATCATTGTGTTAAAATTCTTAATTCCATTTCTTGCAGAAGTAGGTTATTTTTATACCACATGCAAAGAATGACACAATCGTAACATAAAGCATCAGAATATTTGGGTATTAAACAATTATGCAATTTTATGTCACACAATCAAATTCTCTTATTCTAGCTGAACCATCAATTAAAACTGCCTTTTACCTGCCAAGAAAAGTAATTATGCTTCATGAAAACTGCTAACCATTATTTCGCGATTGCTATGCGAATTTTTATTTTGCATCGCAGTTATGCTACGCACTTTTTTCTGGACATTTCGAGCCCTGGTATGCTCCCATTTTACAATGGAACGGTCAGTATTCCCTTACTGAAATTTTAGGTCGTAAAATATGATCAGAAAATGAGTACTTTTTAGTGAGTTTTTGACATGGTCGTATTGTACGTTTAGTGGTAGTATTTGTTGCAAAAGAACAAACAGTTTATTGCCAATTGTGCGATTTCTTGTAGATTGTAAAAAGCTTACAATTAATCACAATTTACGACTATTTAAGCTTGTGTCCAAAAGGTAACATTTCGTGAACAGTTGCAAACATTTTAAAACTTAGCTATAGGTAGCAAAATATTTGCAATTAGTCGTTATTTGTATAATAATTTGGCCGTTTAATACGACCATCTCATCGTAATACATAGTATAGAACCGATTAATCGTATTTTACGAACAGTACATCACGTATTATGAGGAACTAGTCGTTAAAACTGCTTACTTTATGAGCCGCACATCACATATTACGACCCTTACTAAAATATTGTGTACGTTTTCTGTACGTATACTAGTTGTTTTGCTCGTAAACTACCCGTTTCTTGGTAACATTCGACCGTTTTATTTCAATATTTCTTGCGTGTACTATAAATGGGACTCAAGAAGTACAACTGATCGCAAAATGTGCTCATAAGCAACAAAACTGTTCATATTTTACGTCCAGTTGGTTGCAAAATGTTAACATAGTGAAATACGTTTAACTGGTCACAAAAAACGACTAAAACAATTCAATTTGTAGTACGTAAATTACGCGCAGTTGGCTGTAAACTGTTTACAACTCAAAGTGTGATCAACTGTTCATAAAATGAGTCTTAAAGGACTGATAATACGTACAAATGACCGCAAAATATGAGCTACTCAAAATACAACCAACCGATCACAAAAAGTGACCAGCGATTCCTCCATTTGGAGTCCGTAAAATATGCACAGAAGACTGCAGAATGTTGACAACTCAAAATGTGATCAACTGATCACAAAATTGTGTCTTTGAAGAGCTACTGATGACTATGAAATATGCACTACTCAAAATACGATCAACTCATCGTAAAAAGTGACTTCGTAGTTGTTCTACTTGAGTCTGTAAATTATGCATAGATGATCGCAAAATGGTGACAACTCAAAATACGATCAACTGTTCACAAAATACAATCATGTGGTTTGCACTGTTGCATGTGCATATCTTCACTTTTTAAATTTAGAAAACATAGTTTGCATTTGGAAAAATTTCACATCCTGCAATGTATTTGCGGCTGAAAAAAGGTTTAAGCCGAACTTCCCTTGGGTTTTTGAATTTGACCACCTTAGACCACAATCTTACGAATTCATTGACTTGATTATTGTACGTATAGACAAGGGTATAATATGGATTTTGATATGCCAGTCACTGCATATATTCTGCAGCTTACTGGTTATTGGTAGATTTCACATTTTCTGGTACACAGCAATAGAAAGTGTTGGTTCAGGCAGGCAAATTTCAATACTAATAATAATAAAAAAAATCTAAAATCTTCAGTTCCAACGAAATAATTAATTTTATGGAGATTTAGCCTTACAAGACGTTAGCACCAAACTGTAGATACAGTCCAGTGAATTAGCAAAAATTTCTACGTTGTCTGGAACTAATTCAGAAGTAGATGAAACTTACTAGATAAGTTTTGAATACCATTGTAAACTTTCCCCTAAGATTCCACACCTTTCCCACTTGGGCTCCCACCGCCATCTTGGTAAATGGCGGCTGTTTTCTCAATTTTTGACCATATAGCCAAATCTATACATATTTTTTTAAGGAAGATGTGTTAGAAAGTTGGTTAACACAGTGTAAAAAATGCATAGATTCGGCTAACAGTCAAAAAATGCCAAACGGCTGCCAATTTAGATTGCATTATGTAGCCAAACTTACGAATTTTTTAAAAGCCAGATGTGTTAGATAGTTGCTTAATGCAGTGTATTATGCACAGTTGTAACACTTCTCCCTTTCAAAAAATTACATAGATTTGACTATACACTCAAAAAACGCAAAATGGCCGCCATTTTCCATTTTAGTTGCATTGTATAGCCAAATCTATTTATTTTTTAAAAGGAAGATGCTTTAGAAAGTCACCTAATACAGTGTGTTATGCAACATTGTAATACATCTTCCTTTAAAAAAATGCATAGATTCAACTACATGCATACAGTCAAAAAATGCAAAAACGGCCGCCATTTTCCGTTTTAGATTGCATTGCATAGCCAAATCTATTCATTTTTTTTTAAAAGGCAGATGTGTTAGAAAGTTGCTTAATACAGTGTATTACGCAACTTTGTAACACATCTTCCTTTCAAGAAATGCGTAGATTCGTCTATACAGTCAAAAAACACAAAAACGGCCGCCATTTTCGAAGATGGCGGCGGGAGCTCAAATCGAAGAATGGGGAATTTTAAGGGAAAGTTTACAGTGGTATTCGGAACATATCTACCAAGTTTCATCTCTTTCTGAATTAGTTCCAGGCAAAATGCTAATTCTACTGAACTGATTACATGTAATTAAACTGCAGATTATTTGCAGTTTTACACGTAGGATTACTTAATTTTACTTTAAAGTATGTTTTTATTAACCTTTATGGTTAATTTTAAACAATCAATTGCAGTTAATTACGTGCAATACAATGAACATTTATCCGTAACCATAAAGGCAAAACTTAATTTATGAAGCAACATAATGTCTCCTTAAAACCGTTTCAATTAGAAAAGAGATTCTGCAGCTATAGCTCTTCGAAATCCATTGACATTAACTATTAGGGATGGTTGTATACATGTATACACATCCTAAAGTGCTCGTTAAATACGACCTACTGGAAACAGTAAGAGTACAACCCGATACCAGTATCGTATCAGATAGCCTTAACAACTAGTTCCTCGTAATACATGATGTGCAGGTCGTAAAATGCTATCAATCGTGTCCAGTGGTAGTAAAAGAAGACCACTACATCACATATTATGACAAATAGGTCGTTTTTACGATTCGATATGTAATGTACTGGTCGTAAAATATCTAGGTAGTAAAAAACGACCACTACATCCCATATTATGATGAGTAGGTCATTTTTAACAATTAATATGCGATGTACCGGTCGTAAAATATGATCAATTGTATCTAGGTAGTTAAAGACGACCACTACATCACATGTTACGATAAGTAGGGAGTTTTTAACGACTATGGCTTCGTAATACGTGATGTGCAGCTCATAAAGTAAGCCGTTTTAACGACTAGTTCCTCGTAATACGTGATGTACTGGTCGTAAAATACGATTGATCGGTTCTATACTATGTATTACGATGAGATGGTCGTATTAAACTGCCAAATTATAATACAAATAACGACTAATTGCAAACATTTTGCTACCTATAGCTAAGCTAAAAAATGTTTGCAACTGTTCACGAAATGTTACCTGTTGGACACAAGCTTATAGTCGTAAATTGTGATTAATTGTAAGCTTTTTACAATCTAAAAGAAAACGCACAACTGGCAATAAACTGTTCGTCTTTTGCAACAAGTACTACCACTAAACGTACAATACGACCATGTCAAAAACGTACTAAAAAAGTACTTATTTGCTGATCGTATTTTACGACCTAAAATTTCAGTAAGGGGAAGCATAGTCGTTAAAAACTACCTAGTTATCGTAACATGTGATGTAGTGGTCGTCTTTAACTACCTAGATACGATTGATCATATTTTAAGACCAGTACATCGCATATTAATTGTTAAAAACGACCTATTCATCATAATATGGAATGTAGTGGTCGCTTTCTATTACGTAGACGACCAGTACATCACATATCGAATCCTAAAAACGACCTATTCATCGTAATATGTGATGTAGTGGTCTGCTTTTACTACAACTGGACACGTGTGATAGTATTTTACAACCTGAACATCGTGTATTACGAGAAACTAGTCGTTAAGGCTATCCGATACGATACTGGTATCGGGTTGTACTCTTACTGTTTCCAGTAGGTCCAGGGCCGTAGCAACTGGGGGGGGGGAGGCATTTGCCCCCCCCCCCAAAAAAAAAATTGTTAGGGAGTGACGTAAAAACGATGCTTGAAAAACGTTAAAAACTGCGAAGTTTTCTTTATTCTGCAGGAAAATGCTTTTTATTTTTATTATTTTGGAATATCTATATTTCACTGATACCATACTAGTGGTCTCTGTGGTTATAGAATAAACTGAAGCCACAAGCTGTTCGTTCGGATTAGTTTAAAGGGTAAAAAATAAGCAACCAAGTCAGATAAGGTGAAGGACGGTAAATGAGACATGCAGCGAAGCTCAACCGTAGTGCCAATGAAGTGGGGCAGTTGGCACAGCCATTTTACACTCAAGTCTTTGTTTCTTTTTAGCTCCACTACCTCCCCTTGATGAAAGCAACAGCAACTATGCTGCTATTCTGCCACACAACATTAAAAAATAACGCTCCTAAATGTACCAAAAACAAATGAAAAATTCTGCGTTTACAACTGTCAGGAATAAAAAGAGGAAAAAAATTTACTCGAAACCATTCGTTCCCCGATTTGTATGAGGGTCAATCTGAAGAATCAGATTTTTACTAGATGAAAAATTAGGATTTGTTCTATTACACAGAAGCCATACTACTAAGCGATTTACTGATGAAATTGCCCCGCATTTTGTATCATTCTTCATTCTTCAGGTGTTATATAAAATTGTATAAAATTAACACCGATTCAGATATGATATAAAATTATATAAAACAGGACCGATCGTGGAGAATTCTTTGACTACGAACGTGTGCCCCCCCCCCCTCCCCCCTAGACTATTGCTGAATTGAGAAGGATGGAATCCAGATTCGAAGTTGGCCACACATCACAAGTTAAAATATCCCACTTGGGCTGAGCCGAATTATTTTGTAATTTACAACGGTAGTAATATTCTGGCCAGTCTACTAAAGCAGAATTACGGTGACTTTCACCAATTCACGGTTAATACACCAAAAACGAAACAAAGTGACCCCACCACACACAAAAAAAGAAAAAAATAGTATCAAGTAAATATAAATGTTAGACTTAAATTATCCAAAAAAGGCTGACTCGGATAGTTACTGGACCATATATTTACAAAATGATGTACTGCATCACGTGTACTTGATCGGCTTTAAACATTTTCAACAATAATTTACACAAGGCAATCAGATGAATACAGAAAAGCGTAAACGTTTGTTACATTAATTTTCACCACGCTGGAGGAAAAATAAATTAATTAATTAAATAAAAGTGTCTGCATGTTTATATCCTGCTCATGGAGCAAATGTTCAGGCAAAAAATGTTCAGGCTATTTTCCTCCGTGATGTAATAAGCGTAAGCGTGACAGGAGAAACATGTTACAAAGATAATTACAGTAATGCAGTGAATACTTGAAGTTATATGAAAATTCTTTGCAGGACGATTTAATACAATCCGCCATAAATAAAAAATCAAAATGGCTCGTATTCTGTGGAGGTTAGGACTGAAGAAATACCTTGAAAGAGGTTAAACAACTGTTGGGCAAGGTGATTCAGTGGGCTAGCATGCTGGAAGTCCCATTTCGGGCAGTTTTTTTTTCTCTCAGATTAGTGTATTGTCAGAAGGACAGTCTTTATTGCTGACTGACTGCTTCGTTAACAAAGCCAGAAACTAATAACTTTCTGATTTACTTTACAAGAGCAAAGTGCGAAAAAATTCGTCAAAAGGCAAATGGATGAGGCGTTCCTTTTTAATTTAATTTTTGTCTGCGTAGAATGTAATTCAGAAACAAAACCCTGAAGGGCGAAAGAACTCGCCAAGTTTCAACCAATCAAAATAGTGATACGTGAATAACTGCTACCTAGTTTTCTATGCACTGTACCAAGCATAACCTATGAACTGACCGAAAAGTGTTCCTTTTAGAAATGATATCACCCCCACTAACAAACAACCGCGAAGCTAATCCCACCGGCTACTAGGTCAAAGGTTAAATAAAAAATATTGTAGCAGTGGTCAAGTTTTTATTTAATTAACGAAGTAATAGACGGTGGGATTAGCTTGGTGATTGTTCATTGGCGGGGTGATATGCAAAACTCGGTCAGTTGGCATATTGTAAAAAAAATTTTGAAGATATTTGGAGGGGGGGGGGGCATAAAATAGGCCACTTGCCCTCCCAGAAAAAAATTCTAGCTACAGGCCTGAGTAGCTCGTATTTAACGAGCACTTTATGATGTGTATACGTGTATACAACCATCCCTAATGGTTAATGTCAATGGATTTTGAAGAGCTATAGCTGCAGAATCTCTTTTCTAATTGAAACGGTTTTATGGAGACATTATGTTGCTTCATAAATTACGTTTTGCCCTTATGGTTACGGATAAATGGCCATTGTACTTCACGTAATTAACTGCAATTGATTGTTTAAAATTAACCGTAAAGTTTAATAAAAACATACTTTAAAGTAAAATTAAGTAATCCTAAGTGCAAAACTGCAAATAACCTGCAGTTTATTTACATGTAATCAGTCCAGCAGAATTAGCATTTTGCCTGGAACTAATTCAGAAGGAGATGAAACTTGGTAGATATGTTCCAAATACCACTGTAAACTTTCTCTTAAAATTCCCCACCCTTCTGATTTGAGCTCCCGCCGCCATCTTGGAAAATGGCAGCCATTTTTGTTGTTTTTTGACCGTATAGACAAATCTATGCATTTCTTGAAAGGAAGATGCTACAAAGTTGCGTAATGCACCGTATTAGGTGACTTTCTAAAACATCTTCCTTTTAAAAAATAAATAGATTTGGCTATACAATGCAAACTAAAATGGAAAATGGTGGCCGTTTTTGCATTTTTTTAGTGTATAGTCAAAGCTATGCAATTTGTTGAAAGGGAGAAGTGTTACAATATTGCATAATACACTGTATTAAGCAACTATCTAATACATATTGTTTTTAGAAAAATTCATAAGATTTGGCTACACAAAGCAATCTAAAATGGCAGCCATTTTGCATTTTTTGACTGTATAGCTGAATCTATGCATTTTGATATGCCAGTCACTGCATATATTCTGCAACTTACATGATAATGGTAGATTTCATATTTTCCGGTACACAGTAATAAAAAGTGTTTATTCAGGCAAGCAAATTTCAACACTAATAATAAAAAAATCTTAAATCTTAGTTTCAATGAAATAATTTAATCGTATGGAGATTTAGTCTTACAAGGCGTAAGCACCAAACTGTAGATAGTCCAGTGAAATAGCTAAAATTTCGACTTTGTCTGGAACTAATTCGGAAGGAGATGAAACTTAGTAGATAAGTTCCGAATACCATTGTAAACTTTCCCCTAAAATTCCCCACCGTTCCCACTTGAGCTCCCACCCACCGCCAATGGCGGCCGTTTTCTCATTTTTTGACCGTTTAGCCAAATCTATACACATTTTTTTAAGGAAGATGTGTTAGAAAGTTGGTTAACACAGTGTAACAAATCCTTATTATATACCGTTGTCTATACGTACAAAAATCAAGTCAGTGAATTCGTAAGACTGTGGTTCTAAGGTGGTAAAATTCGAAAACCCAAGGGAAGTTCAGCTTAAACCTTTTTTCAGCCGCAAATACATGCACAGCATAAAAATTGCAAGATGTGAAATTTTTCCAAATGCAAACTGTTTTCTAAATTTAAAAAGTGAAGATATGCGCATGCAACAGTGCAAGCCACATGATCGTATTTTGTGAACAGTTGATCACATTTTGAGTTGTCAACATTTATTATTCTTCTGTGTGTAATTTACGGACTCCAAATAGCACCACCCATCTATATTACTTTTTACGATCAGTTGGTCGTATTTTGAGTTGTCAACATTTTGCGATCATCTGTGCGTAATTTACAGACTCAAGTAGAACAACCAAGAAGTCACTTTTTACGATGAGTTTATCGTATTTTGAGTAGTGCACATTTCATAATCATCTATAGCTTTTTAAAGACTCAATTTTGTGATCAGTTGATGACATTTTGAGTTGTCAACATTCTGCAGTCTTCTGTGCATATTTTACGGACTCCCGTTGGAGGAATCACTGGTCACTTTGTGATCGGTTGTTTGTATTTTGAGTAGCTCACAGTTTGCGGTTCATTTGTACGTATTATCAGTCCTATAACCCATAACCGCCTGAAAGAACTTTCAGACCCTTTTTTTTAGAGTCCATGGTACTTGGGTCGGTTCTCGGATTCGAACCGGCATTCTCTTGGTTTGGAGCCGACGACGCTGACCACTGGGCTGTGACTGCCCGCTTTGCTCGGGGTCCCCGAGCCAACAAGCCAATGATGGCCAGACCTGTGAAGCTTAAATAATCTGACTTATCAGTAATTATAGTATTGTGTAATTTCTTGAGACTTGAATTTGATTATTAATAAACCCAAGTAACTTTGTGTCTTGATCAATTTTTTTTCCTGAATCATCTTTACGCAGACATTGATTATATCGAAAATTTTCGTATGCCACAAGCAATTTTCGTTATACAATAATATCAACTTTAAATCAACGTGTTACGCGACAAAATTAATCCAAAATTTTATATCAATTCAGTTCTAATAACTTTGGCCGACTCCAAAAAAATTAGCACAAGTGGACAACTAAAAGCTAAACGTGGTCCACTTCTACACCATTGTTATGGCTTTATGTTGCTCTAAAACCGCCTTAATTAACTAAATGTCAGGATGCCTTAAATCTTAATAAAATTTACATCAGCACTAGAAATAACTTGAGATAAGGCACAAGATTGACTATTAATCGAAGTTTAATCAACACTCGAGCTAAATATTGTTGATTAAACTTCAATATAAATATTGAATATTGTTCAAATACTGGCCAATCAGCATTTAAATTAGTTAAGACCAAGTCAAGATTGCGAAAGCATAATAAATTCCACTAAGCTTGAAGTTGACACGCAACTAATAATTAATTAGAAAACAAAAACGAACTCGTTTGATGCTTAAGGTAAGGTTTAACTGATCGGATGTCAAAACTGCAAAGTAACACAAATAAACTTTACTGTAAGGTTTCAAATACAGCAGTGTTTCTGTACTGTTTAGTCCACGTGAAATCTAACTGCTGCAATCAAATGTTGTAACCATTCGTACTTTTGCACACGACAGATCAGCTAATGATTGGTGCATTCTACTTGGCTAAACGACATCATTGGAAAATGTTTAAGAACTAAGACGTTTCTAGCTCCGACTAGCGATGACGTCTAAGACGACCTGCACAGCTCTACAGGTAATTCATGGTTTGCGCTAGTCCTTGAAGACTTGGATATGTCCTAGAAAGTAATAATGAAATTCCACGCCCGGAAAAGTGCATGAAAATCTTGGAAAATGATATAGTGTGTATCATCAGTAGGGTGATGAATGGAAATAGACGACGTGACTAAAGAACACTGAACAAATTTAGCCAAGAAACTAGTCGCATGTGTAGTCTTATATTATTCTTCGTTTGTTGGGCATGAAAAGTTTGAAAATTGGGTTCTGGCTTAAATTGTATTTACGTGTATAATGGTTGGATACAGCAGTAAGGTTTCACGTGGACTGAACAGTACAGCAACAATGCAGTATCTGAAACCTTACAGAAAAGGTTATTTGTGTTCCTTTACTGTTTTGACTTCGGATTAGTTAAACCTTACCTTAAGCATCAAACGAGTTCGTTTTTGTTTTCTAATTTGTGCTAGTTTGGCATACCATGCAGTTGAGATTAGCTTGTTTTAATGGTTTGTATCTTTATTAAATACATGGTTTGCACAATCCAATATGGAAGCAAACCCTTTTTTCTTAAGTCTACGTTTTGCTGCTGGAATTTGATGTTTGACATTGTTGCGAAACAATATAAAACAATCAGTCTGGTTATTTAGAGCTCCCAAACCCCTGAATCACTAGGCCAATCAGAAAAGGCCTTATGGAAAGGGCATACTACAGAGAAATACCTGTAAAATGCTTTATAGGCCAAATACTTTGATCTGTAGAGCAACGTTTCCCAACCGGGGGGGCGTGATACAACTGCAGGGGAGGCGCGAGAAGCTGCCAGATCAGTGGTGAACTTTTTTTTAACGATGCATCGCAAAGTTCTCACCAATGACAGATGTATACCTGCTATCAACCATTTTTTTTTTAATTACATTTTTTGTAAAGATCTTCAAGACTTACCAGTATCATACATTTTGTTTAAACAAAAATTGCACTGTAATGCAGAATCGCATTGGGCTGCTCAGGAACACTGGGATAAACGGGGTGACCTTCTCAGAAGAACTTAAAAAAATAAGTTGTAAGAAAACGTTTCAAATTCACGCCTATTTCTTAAAAATACGGTAGCTGCCCCTGCTGCATGAGGCCTTTGTTAAAACAAAAAAAAAACATTTCTGAAAAATTCAGAAGGGATTCGTATGAAAATTGCATACTAAGTTGTAGGAAAATGTTTCAAATTCAAATTCCAAACATTTCTTAAAAATTCGGTATATCTGACCATACCGGAGAAGCTTATGGCGCTTACCCCCCCCCCCCCCCGGAACCTCGAGATCCATGCCCAACATTCTCGGGAGTTTCGACCTCCCAATTCGACCACGTAGCAATGATGGGGGGTGGGGATAGGGGGCGCCATTGCGTGCTAGTCCCAATGGGGAGGAATACTGTATAAAAGGTTGGGAACCGCTGATGTAGAGAGCGTAGTAGAAATGTGTTTTGCTAACAAACACTAAAAGCCAAATATGAAAATCACGATTCCAGCTCAAGTCCAGATCTCCGATGTGACAAATCGGAAATTAATAAAAGTTGGTACACATGTTCACCAAGTCCAACAAAGCTTTTATACTAAATTTGAGAGGAAAATATTAAGATAGTAGAAAAACCACCGTTACTAATATGTCTGAATAATTCCTAATCACTAATTGGATTAAAAGAAGCTTAATAACACTGATTCCTAATTGTTACGTCTCATGCAACTGAACAATGTCGTAATAAAAATTAACAATATTTTAACCAAATACTTAAGCTTCTACCAGAAGTCCAACGCACGGTGCTACAGCTGATCGAACGCACAAGCACTAGCCAAACTAACTGAGGTTAGTCCGTACACAAGCCAACGAGAGTGAGAGTGGCTTTCCCTCTTAATCCCTTTTACATAGGGGATCTGTTGTTTGTCCTGTAATTGAACTGTCGATCATTGTATTGTTTGTTACAAAACAAAGTGCTCTACACTTCAAATAATTGCGTGTCAAAAGATCCTCTCTAGCTGAGTGGTGCTTAACTGGAAATGTCAATCATCCTTGGCCTGAAGCCTATTATTAAGTTAAGTGGTACCTTAATATCTTATTACCATTCAATTATGTGTCAACCTTCAACCTTAAGTGTTTTCTTTCATCCTGTCTTGCAACACAACTTCTGCTGAGCTAGCCTCTACTTCTTTATTTATATTATTAGGCTATGTTTTTAGCATAATAAATATTATGCTCACTGCCTGGATTAATAACGGCAGTTATTGATATCTGCATGAAATATGCAAGTTACGTAAGTTCAATTATTCATACAAATTATTAATTTATGCAAATTAATATTATAACACTAGCACCGTCCTTGGTTATGAGTCTTATTTGTGAGCAGTCAGTTCACTATGCGCTCTTTGTTTAAACCACCCTTCCCATTCCATGACTTTTAAGTCTCACAAAAGCAAAGAGAGCAGCTTGTAAAGTAATAAGTAATCACGTACTCAAAGTTTAACACTGAGACGCCATTACAATCCATCCATCGAGCAATGATTCATTGGGTTTAGAGGCCAACACTCTACAACTGGGAAATACCAAAAAAAAAAAAAGCCTAGATTAACTGTGACAGTAAGCCATTACGAGTATTAGTCTCGCAATTGGGTGTTTTGTGCCAAAAAACTAAATGAGTAACTTTTGATAATGTAACTTAAAACAAGAAACCACTTAACAAACTTCTTATTGAAGTCAACGTTAAGGAAACGAATTAATGAGTTAATGTAAAGGATTGGTGTGATACCAAATAACTTGTGATACGTTTTGAAAGTAAACTGTAAATTGTGAGTTGGTGTGATGCCAAAGTAACAAGTACGATTTTTAAAGTAAATTGTTGTAAAAAGTAAACAAACAGTAGGCTATCAAGGGGAACTCAAGTGTTGTAACTTGAATAAAGGATAGTTGTAAGCTGCAGCCTGTAACATTGAAAGAGAAATACAGGGTGGACCATGAAAAATGTTCCACCTGCAATTTTTTTTAGTTCAAATTTTTTACTAAGTTTTTGAAAAAAAAATTGCAAATAGAGACCACTTTTCTGGATCCAAAATTAAATCCTGATTCCGAAAAAGTTTTAAAACTTTCGAAAAAATGTCAACTTCGTTGACACTCTGTGCTGACTACCTCCGAATGTTTGTAATTTGGGAACAAAATACACAAAATAGAACCCAGATTTATGGATCGAATGTGTGAATCTGAATCGAATGATGTGGTCCCAATGTTCACCCTTTATCAGGCTAGCCTATATGTGAAAAAAAAAATTGCCGTTGTTAGGATCCTTCAGAATCATGAAGGACAGATGAATTCAAATGAAACAGGAACAGTAGTTTTGATTTCCAAAATGACTTCCAAATGTTTGATTAAAGTAAACATAAACAATACTCAGCGGACTAAGTATTGCATTCAGGTGCCAGTGTGCAGGGGAACCACCCGCCCCTCCCCACCATTTATTTACCAGCACCAAGCCCCCACCTACTGACTTTTCAGCCCACTCCAACAATTCGATGGAATATGCAAATATGGAATATGCAAATATGGAATATGGAATTCCCGAAACTGCAGGCATTCGTACAACAATGCACAAAGCTATTGTTGTACGAATGCGCAAGGTTTTCGATCATCTTCCAATACTTAATCATGAAACAGCAACAGTACAGTTGCATGCGTATGGTAAAGCATCATTGATGTACGTTTTTTTTCTGTGAAAGAGGCTATATTGTTGAAGTTCTTTTTCGTAGAGTGGAGATGGGGCAGTTCGCAATTAAGCAACCGAGAGCATTTCTTTGTTGTTGGGTGAAAGAACAATTTCTCATTACCCTTGTTCGCAGAAAGGGTATTTCGTAATCAAGCTAGAATGTAATGCACTACCACAAGTAAAGTTAATAGTTACGCGCACTCGCCACCTTGCAGTACTACGCTAGGTATAGTATCAACTGGTACTAGCTGAAATAACGAGAGCGAGGCGAAGGGGCGTAAAAATCTATAAAAAAATTCTTTCTTTGTGCTGTAAAAGTACTATACCTATCAATTTTAGCATTATTGTCTAAATGATGCTGTTGGATGCTTGAGATTAAAATCGCCACCTCAGTGACCCAAACGCGCATGCGCATGCTCGATCTTCCCTATAAGAGTGGCGGCTATGTTGGGTTCGTCATCTCTCTGTCTCAAGCCGCCGTCTCGTACGGTCGTTCGTTCTGTTGGTCCTTCGTTTTCTCCTTTGCCCGCTGGCTCATGGTCTCCCGTGCCTTCCGGATCGCCGCTTCCTTCGCCAGTCGAGGCCTTCTCCCTGCCTTTCACCGGCCGTCTCACGGCTTCTCCACGTTTGGAACCAGTTCACCACAGCTTCCCGTCGTTAACCGGGTCCGCCGCTCCTAGTCTCCCTTCGTTGGAAATGAAATCATCGTGGCTCCCTTTCCGTGCATTCTCGGGACCGACCCCCACCTTTCCTTCGCTTTTGGCCTCTCTTTCCACTGAGCCTTCCGCCCTTCGCTGGGTAAAGGCTCTTTGGCTTTCTGACATCAATGAAGACCACCCTCATCTCCTCGGAACATTCCTGGCTCCCTGGTTGAATCTCCACGTCGCCTGATCATGTAGTCTTAGGGGCTCCATTCCTTATGGCCCCCACGCCTACTTAACTTCTACACCAGCCTTGTTCCTAGCCCTTCACCTGAAGCCCTTCGGCCGTTCCTTTCGGCCTCTCCCTTCGCCCCCTGCAGTCGTTCATGGCCTGCTATGGGATCTGAACACAAGACTCTCCTCATCTGTCTCTGAACCTGATCGCAAAAAACTAGGAAGACATCAGGGTCCCATTCCCGTATGGTACTTCAAACCTACCACGCCACTCCACCGGCCAGTCCTTCGCCCATAGCCCTCCGGCCGTTACCTTTCGGCCTTCTCCCTTCGCCCCCTGTAACTGCTTACCTGTCTGAAGTGGGATTCGACGACAAGACCCTTCCTCACGTGAACGCAGGAAACTAATGAAGTCAACAGGGTTCCGTTCCGGTATGGCTCTTCTGTCCTTCCTCGCCTCAGCCGGCTTCATCCTTCGCTACTTCTCCTGAAGCCCTTCGGCCGTTTCCCATCGCCCTTTCCCCTTCGCTCACTGCTGGCCTGGACTTCCACCTGCGACGAAGTCGAAGACGAGTCCTTCCCCGTGTGTCTCCGCACCTAACCACGGAGATCTGTTGCTCTAGGTTCTCCGTAGCCGGCTGCCACCACTTCGCCTCCGCCCCACCCGCTTGTTCCCTTCGCTCCTGTCGACCGCTGAAACCACCGCTCTCGACAACTACCACACTGAACTGATTACTCATCACGCCTTTCACCGACGGGGTCCTTCAGCCAACGACGACCCCTTCGGAGCCTCCAGACCACCTGTCGACCCCATGAACCTCTTCCCTTTCGTTGCAGCCAACATCCTTCAAAGAGAAGAAGAAAGGAAAGAGACAGAAGGTGAAGGAAAGGATTATTATCCACTGAGCCAGCTCTTCACCGGCCCGAGGTCCGCTTACGGCTCCAACTCTTCCAGTCGCCTTAGACCCTCCTTCGTCTTCCGACTTCCTTCGCTCGCTTCGTTCCCTTCGGGTTTCCTACTCTTCGTCATTCCAGTGGGCCGCTCCCTGTCCTTCGCCTTAAGTCACAATTGGGAATAATAAAAAAAACAACTCTTGAGGAAAGAGTAAAGAGGAGCTTTTCGTTGGGCCACCGTGTTCACACTCTTCCCTTCGGATCAACCGTCACCCAACTAGGCAGCCTCTCGACGGGTTGGATTGTCGTGTCCTTTTCCGTCTCTGTGCCGTCCACACCACCATCTGTCGACCGATCCCTTCCGGGAGCTTGTCCCTCGGCTCCGCTGCCTCAATCGCCCGCTCCAGGTTTCCTTCGTCAGCCATACATCAGCCCCAACGTCACGGCCCTTCGGTCCTTTCGGCACCCTGCCCTTCGTCATCCAACTAACCACCCTTCTTCTCAAAAAAAAAAAGAAAAGGGGGAAAAGAGGAAAGCATTGATCAGGAAAGAGTGTGTAACAGCGCTCTTTCCCTACACCGCCCATGAGTAAATGGAAAGGGATGGGTCCCGGGAACCGCCCTTTCACATCAATCACGGAGCCTTTTTTGCACTGATACATCCCGCATCCATTTGGAGGCACACAGTCGACCGATCACCAAGCAAAACCTGACCCTTGGGAAACAGTCGAGATTCGTCCCGCCGGCCCATGACGCTCCTTTCCCGACTACCAGTCCCGTCCACAACCAGTCAGGTCCACGGCCGCACCACACTGAAAGCACCGATTTTCTTCTTATCATCGAAGTTAAGCACCTTCGAGCCTAGTTAGTACTTCGTTGGGTGTCCAACGCCTTTCATCAACCACCCGAAAGCCCCTCCTTGACCACCGTCTAATCAACGCTCCATTTCCTCGCACAGAAGCAGACACACTGGTCTTTAACCCTCGACTCCAGCTCAACACCGTCTTCCAGCCACCAGCACCTCCCAACGCAGCTCCCCCCTTCACCTCCGACACGTTTTTTTTCTCTTGCCACCAGAGGCGCCGCCACCCCTCCTTTCAGTTTTGGCTTCCGCCTTTCCCTTCTGGCAAGTTCCCACTTCACGCTCACGCGACCCTTTGTTGCAACTTTGCTCTGCTTAGCACCCCATGGCACCGTGTTATCTCTGCCATACGGTCGTTTTTTACACGTCATGGTGAAGGTAATGAAGCCAAAGAACTATTGTACGACGTCGATATTTATTTCGGCCGAGTACCATCCATCGACGACCCGGGCAGCTGCCATTGTGCAGGACTATTGAACCCTCGACGGATCGACCCCCACACGCAAGTCTGGCAATACCACCGTAAATGTGACTACTATACAAACCCGTGCTCCATTTGTGTCACTATAACGCATAAACTGTGGCGAGAGATCGTCTGGAGACAACTGGTATCTGCTACACGCAAACGCCAGGCCACCATCCACAAAGACGCTATTCGCAAACTTCGAAAAGAATCCCCTGCACCTTCTACGATCTCCACCACAATGGCTGTACCACTGACATCTTGGATATGACAACCTGAATCAACCACAAACACCCTCCTCTCGCAACAATCCTGGTTGCGTACGTCAACGACCACCGTCACTCCCAACAGCATAACTACTACCCTTTCGCCGACGGTGAAGTCAGCGTCACAAACCCCATCTCTTCAAATTCTCCAAGAAGAACCCACCATACTGGATGACCCTCCTTCATCCCCCGTTGCCGAGGAGATCCCTCCTTTCAACACTACGTCGTCACAAAGCTTCGAAGTTCCGGCTGTGCCACTTTCTCCACATCACGGTTTTCCTGATGGCGACTCTCCCAACCTTTGATTGGAGCTGTCAATGCCTTCCCCTCTAGCCAACCCCCGGTTCCACAAACCCAAGCCACAGTCATGACTCAACCTGATCTATCGCAACTTTACGGCCTCGACGATGATGAAATTGTAGAGGCTAATCACAAGAAAATTTTTCTGACTCTCAAACACAAACTCCACCTCAACATCTCTGCTCGAAAACAATTAGAAAAGAACGAGGCAAAAGTCAAACCATACCCTCTTCACTTACAAGATGCATTCTTCCGCCAACATGCCACCATCTCTTCCCTGCAAGAAGAAATATCCAAACTAAAATCAACCAACGAAGCTCAGTTCAAACAGATTACCGATTCTATCCTGACCAAAGCAATCCAAAACAAGCCAGTTCCATCTCACCCACACACTGGGTTAAACCCCCTTTCTCAATGGCTCCCTGGGTTTTACACCCGCTTGACCACTCTCAAAAAATACGACCATCTTACAACCACCAAAGTCGTTTTCTCCATCCTACTCTATAGACAAGCCCTCCGACCCACGTCTAAAGCCAACATCATTCCTGTCAAAACCACTTGAAGTCTTTGATCCCCAACTAACCACATCAAGTTCACCTGTCCAAAGTGCGGAACACCTTCTCAAACAGTCTCAAATCACCGAAGCGTGGAAAGCCATTAACTCAACGTCATCCGCCATAATCTACAGTGCTTCTCGATTTGGCAGTTCGACAACGCCCCTGACTCAAGAGCCTTATACCCCGATATGGTCGAACTCACTAAGGGCTCCATTTCAGACATTCCTTGCCTCCCATGCAGATCGAAAGCTCGACACTACTGTATGGGCCTACGCTCACTGCCCCCTTCTGACCATTAAAACAAGAACACTAGCCGGCATTTATATGAAAAAAAAACCTGTAAAAACAAAAAAAAAACCTTTTATGGAAACCAAGACAACTGTACGAAGAATTGGAAGCCCTTCAACGGTTCCTCCAAAAATTCCCTTCAAGGCTCTTTCCAAAGGACCTCAAAGTGAAAGTGAGAAGAATCAACGGCCGGCTAACTTATTAATTTCTAAAATAAAACAAACGAAAACTCTTCAACATTCTCCACGCCCTTGTCCAAAAAAAAAAAAAAAACAAAGGAGGGAAAAATGTAAACGTCATGGCACCATTGGAACCCAAACCACCCTCTTCCTGAACTCCAAAGAGCAAAGATTCCGAAGAGCAAAGATCCCAGGTCACCTAAAAAAAAAAAAGAAGAGAGAAACGATGATCTCATCCCCATCAACAGCCCAGAACAAGGTAACTGCCTCCTTTGCCTTCCCCTTGAATGTTCAAAACAATATCGATCAAGGGGGACAAGAACCTGTCACCACACCCATCAACCTCACAGGGGAATCACCCAATCCTCTCCTCAACATGAACAACACAGGTGACCTCCACCTCACAGCCTCTGGGAACTCGCTCAAAAGGTGCCCACCACCTAATTCCCCAGCCAGGCCGGCTAAAAATGGTTTCTTTTGCTGAAAAAAATACTATACCTTAGGCCCCTCCCAGCCTCCCCTCTCGAGCCACCTTTTGGCACAATTGAGAGACAAAGAGATGACGAGCCCGCGTAGCCGCCACTCTTATAGGGAGGACCGTGCATGCGCGGTTGGGTCACTGAGGTGGCGATTTTAATCTCAAGCATCCAACAGCATCATTGAAACAATAATGCTAAAATTGACAGGTATAGTCCTTTTTTCAGCAAAAGAAACCATTTTTAGCCGGCCTGGCTGGGGGCCGGTAAAATGTTCTTTTTATTAGCTGTTCTCTTCAAAGGTTTTGTTCCTTATAGCACCACTCGCTACGCAAAGCATGAAACATAATCGTACCTTAAAAATAAAGTGGTTGTACATTTTCTAGTATGTTTATAAATCGGCCCTGCATGGTTTCAAAGTGCAGGCATTAATATGTGTAAATACATTTATTTTGCTGCGGGGTGCTGCTGGGGGGGGGGGGGGGGGCAAAATTTATGGCACCATAAAGAAAAAACCTTTTAAGAAACGAAAAGCGAATAAATATAATTTTTTAATTGGGTTTTAACCCCTCCCCCTCTTTTTGTCCCCCCCCCCCATCCCTTACTAATGTCAGTATCAGTTGATAACACGTGCTTTCAAATAATACTACACCTGGCTTACTACTGCAAGGTGGTGGTGTGTGTGTGTAAATATTAACTTGCTACAGTGTAGTATAGCTTCATTTCAAATGCCCCTTCTGCAAACAAAGAAAATGAGAAATTGCCCCATCAGACAATAACGAAAATATTTTAACAAGTGAGCTCTTGGGACGTCATTTAAGCTGACATTTTTAAGTATTGGTACTGCTCGATGCTGAAATACTCTGTTGCTTAATTCCGAACTGCCCTATTACCATTCAAGGTAAAAGAACATCAACGAATAGCCCATTCACCGAACAAGAACAACCAACAATGATGCTTATTGTTTTGTCATACCCACGCAACTGTTCTGTTGCAGTTTCATGATTATGTGTAGGATAATGACCGAAAACCTTGGGCATTCATACAACAATTAGCCTGCGAACGCTAATGCACCCTTGTTGTACGAATGCCATATGGCATTATCTTATCTATACTTAATCATAGTCCACTGAGTTGTAGATGTCGACTGAAAACTCGGTATGTTGGGGGGGGGGGGGGGGGCTTGGTGCTGGCAGGCAAATGGAGGGGTCTGCTGCATACTGAATCCTGAATTCAATACTCTCTCAGCTTCGTAATGCTTAATGTTTACCTTAATCGTACGTTTTGAAGTCATTTTGGACTTTCAAAACTATTCCCGTTTCATTTGAAATTGTCTATCTTTCACAGTTCTGAAGGTTTCTAACAACGGCTATTTTTTAAACATATGGCTTGATAAAGAGTGAACATGGGGACCATCATTTGACTCATATTCGCACATTCCATTCATAAATCCGGGTTTAATTTTTGTGTATTTTTTTGGCGAAATTTGACTTAAAAACATGCTGAGGTAATGAGCAGTGCATTATTGCTAAGTTGAAATGTTTCCTAAGTTTTAAAAATTTTTTCGAAAAATATGTCCTAATTTTTCAGAATCAGGATTGAATTATGGATCCAGAAACGTGGTTCCTATTTCCATTTTTTTTTACAAAAACTTTGGCCTTAAAGTTTGGACTTGAAAAATATCAGGTGGAGCATTTTTTTATGGACCACCCTGCATTGTTTGTTTTAAACTTTAAAAAAAAAAATTAAATGTTTGAACATAGAAATGACTACTTTCTTGTGCAGAAGACTTGGTAACCCTTGTCCAGGAGTAAGCCCCATTGGCTAGCAGCAATTAGTGTATTGAGTTTCTCTTTCATTGGTAATATGGTCTGACCGTACTGTGTAATATTGCGAGAGCATATCATCATCAGATATTCAAATAAATTTGCTATTAAGGTTCTGTTTACTATACAATAGCTGGCACAGCGAATCCAACCTATCAGTTGATTCAGTGAATTCAACGAAAGGTTGGAAAGAATCAGTAGATTCGCTATGCCAGCTACTGTATAGTAAACAGAACCTTAATAGCAAATTTATTTGAACATCCGATGATTGTTAGCAATACACCCTTGCTAACAATAGCAATGCAACAAGTGGCACTACGAACAGGTTTACATTCCACGTTCTGAAGCACAAGAAATAGTAACCTAGACTAAGGAGCTATGGCAGCTGCAAAAGGGAGAAATCATTAAATAACTTGTATAGCAATTTTTTTTGTTTTAAAGACTGATTTCGCTCAGCTAATCCAATAACAGTGGGTTAGATCAACATTGAATTCGATATACAGACGGTATTGTTTAAATTAAATAATTAAATTAAAGAAATTAAACATAAGATCTGTATACCATTAGCCTGGATTGGTGAACTTTCACTGCAAACTGGTAAATTGCCGAACCTTTGGAAATCAGGTAAAGTTTCCCCAATTTTTAAAAAAGGTGAATCATCAGACCCCAAAAATTATCGCCCAATTGTTCTTACCTGTGTACCATGTAAAGTAGTAGAGTTGGTTTTAAAAGACGTAATGATGAATCACATAAAAAAATACGAGTTACTTGCTGACGACCAGTTCGGCTTTGTTGATGGGAGATCAACATGCACCCAACTTCTTTGTTCATTGGAGGATTGGACCTCAGCTGTTGATAATGGAATCCCTATCGACGTAATCTATCTTGATTATGCTAAGGCTTTTGAGTCAGTCACCCACAACAAATTGCTGTTCAAACTTGAAAAATTTGGTTTTGGAAATAAACTTCTCACGTGGTTGACCGAGTTTTTAACGGGCAGAAGCCAGTGGGTTGAAATTGATGGTGTAAAATCAAAACAAACACAGGTTTGTAGCGGAGTACCTCAGGGATCGGTCTTGGGGCCACTACTTTTTATCATCTTCTTAAATGATCTGACATCACTAAATGATAAAATCAAATTAAAGAAATTTGCGGACGATGTGAAGCAGTACAGCTCGGTGGTTGACTGTGTCAGCCATTCCGAATTGCAGGAAGAGTTGAACAGGCTTCAGTCTTGGTCGACAGACTGGCAACTCCCATTAGCACCACAAAAATGCAATGTTTTTCATGTGGGGTCCCGAAATTCGAATCTACATTGCAAATATTTTTTGTCGGGTGCAAATACACTACCAGAAATTGAAGTTGTAAAAGATTTGGGAGTTTGGATCACAAACGACCTTAGTTTCAGTTATCACTGTAATAAAATTGTAATGGCTGCACGGCAACGGGCAGCTATGATTCGAAAATTCTTCCGTTCCGGGGACCCACAAACTCTAACTTGGGCTTTCAAGGTCTATGTACGACCAATACTGGAGTATGCTAGTCCAGTTTGGTCACCCCACCTCCTTAGGGACATTGACCTTCTTGAGTCAGTTCAACGAAGGTTCACAAAGAGTTTAAAGGGTTTATCCCATCTATCCTATACAGATAGGCTTAACGCCTTGAAATTAGAACCTCTTGAATTAAGAAGATTAAGAGCGGATCTAACTTTAACGTATCTATTGCTACATGGTCACCTTGGGGTTGATTCCACGTTTTTCTTTGAACTCCGTTCCGGTGATCGAACGAGGGGGCACTCCTGGAAGTTGGTTGCAAATCCCTTCAGGGTCAATACTAGAAAATTTTTTTTCAGCAGCCGGATAGTTAACTGCTGGAATAAATTACCAGCAACTATGGTTGAGGCAAATACACTCACTTCATTTAAAATACGTCTGAAGGCTGTTTGCCTCACCAATTTCCTGCATAGAGTATTATAGTTATGTAATTAGACCCTATACAATGTTTTTTTTTAACGTTTTTTAATGTTTTTTTATTGGTTTTTATAGTTTTTTATGTATTTTTGTTTTTTCTTTGACGAACAAATTAATTTGTGATCTGAGCTAGTTTGTTATAGGTGAAATGCTCTACCAAGCCCTTTGCTATTGTGCAAATGAATATTATTATTATACACATCTTTTTTAAATTGTATATAGCTCTAGTCTTACTTCCCACTTCAGTTTTTAACTTTCACTACACCAATTTCATTCATTTCATTGTTTTATTATTTTTATTATCTACGATGCATTTTATATATTTTTTATTTATATTTATTATTTTATTTTTAAAGAAACATTGACAGCGTTACCCGGCTTTTCCCTGCATTTGTCCCTCACGTTTGGCGATGCCATCGGGGACCATTGTCGTCCCTGGTAGGTCTAACCTTGGTGGTAAGGCATTCGTGACCCCAACCCCATACCTTCAACCCTTCCACTGCAGCCGAGTCATCGTCCTTGTTTTAAACTTTTCACTGTCAAACTTTTATAATTTGAAATTTTTTAGTTTTTTTAGTTTTAACATCGGACGGCAGTCAGTGACGACCCAGTCCTTGTCGCTCCGGTTGCGTTTGCAACAAACCTATATTATTATTATTATATTATATTAACACATAATGAGCACTTGTTTACACCTGTCGTCCAGAGGTGGTTAAAAAGGATTTTCCGACCGGACATTTTTCAGCAAGTTGAGCTTTATTTTTGGTTGAGTAACTGATTGTGTGAGGAGATAAAGGTACACAGGTTGGTTTGTTGTTATTGAGTAAGTATGTTTTGTGTAACAAGATCGCTCCAACACCTAGGGGGTTTTTACAACCCGTACCTAACTACTCAGGTGATGAGCAAAAAGTCAGATTAGATTAATAATTCGAGAGTATTGCCAGTACCACTATTATCGCAGGAGCGGTCTGTTAATCTAAATTAAGAGGGTCTGCTGCGGCCTGTGTCCAAGACAGCTCCACAGTTAGGAAAATAGACATGTTAGTAGAGATGAAGTATTTACTCAAAGCATGTGTTATACTTCCAGTGCCCATGGCACTCAAATTGTCTTCATTTATGCTCATGCAGTAGGGACAAAGAGTGAGTGCTGGAATATGCAACCCGTATAGAAAGACATGGTAGAGAAATAGAAGGTACAAATATAGCTGCGCAGGATGTGCGCATACTAGAGCAGTTCGTAAAGTCAGTTAAGCCACCCGTCTGCCGGCTCCTTCTATCAAAAGCACCCACCGTAATGGTCAATGCATTGGCAGTAGCCATTATTGAAGAATGCCCTTGGTATGATGAGTAGTAAAGCATCAGTGAATGAGATTAAGGCTGAGTTGGTTACAGAACAAAGAGGTGACCAAATAAACAGGGACCCTTGAGAAATTCCTACAAAAAGAGATTGAACAGATAAATGCCATCATCAAGGGGAACACATAATTAAGAGGCCCTCCACCCAGGTATATGATAGAGGGGGATAACGGGAATCGTGAAAGGGGATGGAAGGACCATCACCCAGGAAATCTGGAATGGAGAACGAAACTAAATCAGGTTCAGGGTCACAAGTTTTACTTTTGTCATTCTTCGGCTATTTCGTGGGCATTATGCTGCAGTGTGCCCTAGGTGACCCACAAATCAATAGGGAGGTTGGATGAAGGCGTAACGTAGTGGACCTCGAGGCCCATACACTGAAATTCACCTCAAGTCAGTTGTTCCAAAACAATAGGAAAGAAGGTCCGGAAAATCTTCTGATTATGATCACAAAAAAGCAACCAGTTGTTCAAAATGTCAGAGGGACAGGCAGGACCAAAAGGGATTTAAACTAGAAAGGCAACCTGTGAGACACCAGACTGACTCTGCCGACAGTCTGACCCAATACACATTTTACCCGTTACCTATAATAGAAGGTAAGGTGTCTCGTAGAACGTTATTAATTATTTTTATCTTTATTATTATTAATTATCCTTAATTTTCCTTAATTATCGAGTATTATTTATTATTATTATCGAGTATTAAACTTTTAGCTTCCACCTTGTTTCATAAAATCCAAAAAGAAGCTAGTGGAAACCTAAAGCGGTCAATGCTTATTTATTGACGAAAACAGTGGACAGAGACCCTTATCCACTGTTGGAGAAGTACCTACTGAAGGTACGGCTAGACCGTGTTAATACTTGCCATTTTATATTCACAAAAAAAGAGTTATCTTCAGCACATGAGCTACGATTGGAACTATTAGGAAGTTGAACCTGCAGTATATACCAATACAGAGAAAGTCTTACTCTCCCTATCTTTGTATCACACTTACATAGCTGGATCAGGTGGAGCCAGAATTACATTCGTTGACAGCTCCCCTCCCCTCAGGTCAGGGTAAAACCCTATTAGTCTTGGATAAACAGGTTACCATAACTCCAGTATCCAATATTATCATCATACTGAAATTGTTAAACCCATGGAGACAAGGGGATGCGTCTTACTCCAATGCAAAGGGTGCACGCATCACCCTGGGAAAATGATAGATGTGATTGTGAAGGCAACCCCTTCTACTCGGTCCATGCAAGTTATACTCAACAACAATGCACATAAATCTTGTACAATGAGAGAAGGATGGTGTTGGGTTCAGCATTGCCAATAAACAAGGTAGAGATCATTGATACACAATCAAAAAGTTGGAGAGCTGCTCAGCTGAGAAGCCGCCGTGCTCTAGAACTAATTCAGTTTGATCTCACCTGCTTAGATTGCATAACCAGGAAAAGGGTAGAAGTAATACTGGCTAGAAATCCAGAAAGCATTGCGCGAACCATGGATAAAATTGGCTTAGCCCAAATACGCATATCCCTGAAAGATGGCATCCCCGTGTAAAAAAAAACCATATCAAGCGCCAGAGGCCTTAGAGCATACAATGCAAGAACAGTTACAAACTTTGTAAATGCCGGTATTACATCTAAGACTTGTCTCCGGCTATAATGCACCATGTTTATTAGTGAAGAAGGGGGACGGATCCCATTGTCTGATGGTGACTACCGGGCGTTAAACGAAAAGATTCTGCTAGCCCAAGATCCTCTACCTGAAGCTTCCATGCTGATAATTGCCGTGGAGAATGTTTGCATTATTTCTAGCATAGACGTTGAAGCAGCATTCCATCAGCAAGGTATACACCCAGATGATAGGCTTGTCACCGCATTCTCATGAGGATGGAAGATCACGGATCAGTGCTAATTTAACAGAATTGCTATGGGGTTAAATAAATATATCTCTATGATGTTTTTCATCCTTAGTTAATAAAGCTTTATTGGGCTCGATAGGGTGAGGAGTTATTGTGTTGTTTGACGATATGCTCATTTACACAGATAACGCTCAAGTGTTACTTGCAGCTATTACAGCAAGTTTTACAGAAACTTAAGGAAGCTGGTCTTACGGCTGAACCAAAGAAGTGTCATCTAGTGACCAGGAAGCAAAAATTTCTAGGACATATTTTAAAGGAAAGAGCCAGTCGACCTGCAGATAACAAAATTATTGCTGTTGAGCACTTTCTCCGTCATAAGAAAGTTAACCCTTTAACGAGCGAGTTGAAAAAAAAATTGTCTATTATTCTAGTAAAATTGTCAAGTTTTTTTTTTGTACCTATGCCGGAGTGAGGCACTAACGAAATATTTATTCTTGCGAAAAATATTGAACACGATTATCTTAAAATTGCTACGTGCACGCAACAGATATTCATTACTGTGCACAGAAAAAATCAGATAAATTGCTTTAATAGTTTCGGAGAACCAAATTTTTAATTACGGGCTGTAACGAACTAAAACTTGAAATCTCCCGTGTTGAAAAAACGCGTCCGTAAGTCGGCGATAGTTAGGCTAAAAATCGTTGTTCCCACCTGATAAGCGGTAGTATGAAGGTTTATAGGCTCCTTTTCCATTTTAGTTGTGCATCGCAGCTGCTGTTTTAATTTTTTTTACGTTGTGAAACCTCATCTTTCTCGTGATTTTCTACAGCGAACACTGAACACAAGCGCTCATGTGGAATCCGAAGTGCGCCATGGTGGCCATTGTGAAATCGCCCGTCAGCCAATGATAGCGCGCCAAATCGGTCACGTGGTGCCAATTGGCCAATGAGGGAACGCGATCTTCAATTCCTTTGGAAAGGCAGCTGGAGACAGCCAAAAACCGCTTCTTTCATTATACCTGATTGGCCAATGTCAAACGGGCATCGAGAAAATGTGTTGAGAGGCCCGGATAGAGGGGAATTCCAGCTTTTCAATGAACCCAAGATGGTGGCGCCCACTCAAATGGTTCGATCGCTACCGCTGATCGAAAATGACCAAGTTTTTGCTTTTGAACTTCAGAAAAAAGAACGAACACCACATTTTTACAGTTTTTAGTGAGACTACATTCAACTAAAGTGCTTTTTATAAAATTATAGACATCTTTAACAACGTTTTGTTTACAGAAATCGATGCACAACATATCGGGTAGTAGATTTCAGCTTTTCTCATGTCGATATTTTGACCAAAAATTGTATTTTTCGGCCCGCTCTTCCCCATAAAAGTTTCGACGTATATATACGTTGTTACTCCACTTGAGCCACATCGTTGCTGACGTATATATACGTTCATGCTGTTTAAAAGGTTAAGGACGTACATATTTTTTTGGGTTTAATTAATTTTTACCGACGTTTCATTAAAAACGTCGCTCAAATCTGCTAGCCTGTGACATACAGGGGCGTAGCGACAGGGGTGGCAAGGGGGGGGGGGGGTGCACCGTCCCCCCACTCATTCTCCCAGTCGGCAAATTCGTGAAAAGAAACTGTCGTAAACTGTCGTAAACTGTCGTCGTACGTGCACTTTTTATTATTTGTTCACGCGATGAAATTAGAGTCGGCATTTCACCTTTGTTCGTTTACTCGTCTCCCCATTCGAGAAATTCGTCCAAGGAAATTAAACTATCTTGGCAATACATGTTATTATTTATTACACAGGAAGCAAAAAACGACTCGGCATTTCACCTTTGCTCATTGACTCTTTCCCAGTCGGCAAATTCTTAAGTTGAGTAAATGTTTTGGAGCAGAAAACAACATTTCGTAAAGGAAAAAAATACACGCGAGTCGTGTCATCGCTTCGTTTTTCTCTTTTCTGCATACCTTAACTTTTCTATGAATCGTCACTTCGTAATTAATATTGGGCAAGGATTCAGTCACCGCACTGTGACCTCGTACTGACACGTGCACCAGGGGTGGCACCACGCCCCCCCCCCCCAGTCAGAGAAGCCTTGCCCCCCATCGGGGAGTAACTGAGATTGTCGTCGGGGAACAGCCGGAAGACTGAGTCAACATGACGACATAAAATCCGTACAAATTTTGAGGGGAGAAGCTGTAAATAGAGTTGGCCGTAAGTTGAAACGTAGGCAATAGTACTTTTCAAATCTAAATTATTCAGTGTTACTTAATGTTAAAGTAATAATATTTTTAAAATAATTTAAATTCATCAGTTAATTTATTTTGTAAAAAAATGCGTAATAAAAAAACAGAATTTGGTCAGAATTAGGTTTTTTCTACCTCTCTTGCTGAAGAATGTTTACGAGAAACATCCGAAATTTGCTTATCGAGTGTGTTTCAAACGTGTCTCGGGAAGACGAAAATAGGCCCTCAAATAGCGTAATATGCTTCAGCGGGGGAGCTTACAGCGCTTCCCAGAACACCTACCTAGTTTTGCCGGCCCCTTGCCAAAGTAGAACAAAGTTTAATAGAAGACGTTAATTTTCTTTGCCCTCCCTGTCGGGGAATCGTTGCCCCCCCCCCCCCCTCCATCTAAAGTTGGCTGGCGCCAATACTGACGTGCACAATAGGGGTCATCCGAACTAAGGAAACAGAGGAACGGTTTGTTTATTACGAAGTATTCGTTACCACCTTGGTGAGTACATACTAGTTGTACAGCCTTATGCTGACTGAAATTGATTGTCCCCGAAAAAAAAAGTTTTAATAATCAAAACTGTCATTTGGAAACTCGTTTCCGTGAAAGAATTTGGTACAAAAAATTCCCGTTTGAGGCATCAAAGCACGTACGGTAAGCAAATTTAATTCGTTCAGTTTTATTGAGGTTATAACTTCCAGAATAAAATACGATTTTTAAATGCTAACACTCGACCAAAACTAAAAGAGGAAAAAAAATTGAACTTATTAGTAGACGTGCTACTATTTTTGTTTGGGGGGGGGGGGGGTATCTTATTTTTGGCCGAATTATAATACTTTTTTTAACGACCACTTTGAATTTTTGTAGCCTTTTCACCGAGTAATTAAATGAAGTGCTAAAGTCACACTATCAGAATAAAATTGTTAAAATATCTAAGGGCAACAATACGTACTTTCATAGCAAAAGCACTACCGTATGGCACCACATCAACTTGCATTTTCAAAGCAACGGAGCTTAGCTGTCTTTAGATTATTCAGTAAAATTTAAACGTGCTAGTTGTTCGTTAAAATAACGTAAAACGATCTGTAATAAGAAATTAAAGAATCTCACGTTTTCAACTTCGATTGGTCCAACGATGGAAATCTGAGGGAACGATAAGGAACTAACTTTTAAGGGAAATTACAAAACCATTTAACACATACTGTAGCTTTTTGACGCGCACCCAGCGTTAGCCATGGCGCCAGAAGGAGAGAGGGTCAATTTTGCTAGGTAAATCCTATCGGAAATACTAGGTTCTTTTACATGCCACAATCGACATGAGCACGAGACATCACAGGGCCCTTCTCTGCCCGAAAATGCCAGGGGTGGCTGAGACCGGATTCGAACCCTGGAGACGGTCATGCTAACCATCAGGCCACCTTGCCCCACCATTTAACACATACTGTATGCCACCTAGTTTTCGTGACTCGAAGTATATATCAGAACAAACGATGGTGTCATCAACATTTACCTACCAACCGCGGTCACTTCAATTAACGGAACACCTTGCTGGCAAGTTGAATGTATGCATTTGATACAGAAACTTGGTGGCAGCCATGTTTGTGCTGATCGCGGTGCTGATAGAAGGAAAAGAAACATTGAACTTCGAATTTTTAAGGCAGTGGGTGATGCTTGGCTGGGCAAAAGCGGACTGGCATTGTCAAGGAGTTTGGAAATACCAACAAGCCTTTGGTCCTACTGAACAACCATATCCAATTTTTTTAATCACACCCCTCCCCTCCCCCGCCTCCAACCTGATAGTCTTCTACACCTGCCACTGCCTAAAGGGAACGTAAATAGGTTTGCATAAATACGTTTGCATTTATGTTGCCTTTTGGAATTATGTCAAGAATGCCGGAGCGGGGAATCGAACCCACGACCTTTGACACGAAAGGCCGAAGTCCTACCGCTGAGCCATACTGACAAGGCCAATAAGAAACGTCCATGAGTTTCCTTTTGGCTGTGACAGTATGGCTCAGCGGTAGGACATCGGCCTTTAGTTTCAAAGGTCGTGGGTTCGATTCCCCACTCAGTCATCCTGACATACAAGTCCAAAAGGCAACGTAAATAGGTTTGCATCTGTATTTATTTAACTCTTGTTGAGCCTTTGGCTTTCTGTGTTTATACCGTTCAAAGGTTGAAAATGAGCAAAAAATTGAACGGCAACTGTTATACCAGCCCTTAGTAAAACGGGCGTGGCTCGGTCCCTAATATTGGTAGACCCTTTTCATTACCCTTGATTCAAAGACGACATTCTCACCTTAAGGTGCATCTACACGGGGCGCTTTTAGCGCGTGCCGCATGACGGATGACGCGTGGCGCTCGCATTTCGGCGCTTTTTCACAGCGCGCCGTGTAGTTGCACCGGCAGCAAAATAAGCTCCGCCCATTTTGAAGCGCGTGAGAAGCGCGCGTTTCAGAGCAGCTTGCGGCGGCACGAGAGCGCCCCGTGTAGGAACACCACGACACCAACAAACTCGAAGCACGCGCTATTTTTGCCATGAGGAGCGTGACGCGTGGAATAGAAATCGGTCTATTTATCGGCAGCATGCCGCCGCAACGCTGCAACCTGATAGGATATTGTGAATCACGTGGCGGTACAAAGATGGCACCTGGACGCTCACCGAACAAGAAAGCTTTGGCGTAATTATTGATAGCAACGGGCATTGAATCTAACCTCTTTTTTTTATTCATTAAAAAAATTGCCAAGTCCACTACGAAGCACAGAAGGCACTTGTGTGTACTTAGCATGTTTTAACACAAAAATATGTTTACAAAAGCAATAACATCAACTCCGAATTATATTAATGAATAATCTTTAAAAAAGCCTAGACTAAGTTTTAAAGGGGAAAGCTTTTTTTTTTTTACAAACATGCAGTTGTAAAAAAGTTGATGAGTTATATTTTCCAGTTTACCAGAGCAATGTTTATAGCTGTGGGTGGAGGGAGGGGAGAGGGGAAGATGAGAATGACTCGACCAATTTTTCTTCAATGACCCCCCCCCCCCTCCGCCGCCCACGATAGGGGGTGGTGAACCAGAGAAAATGTAAATGGGAGTACCATTTTTAGTTTTGAATGATTGCACCCTAAAATTAGTTGACTTATGTTTATAGCATGTGTGCGTGTGTGTGTGTGTGTGTGTGGGGGGGGGGGGGAGAATCCGGAGATGAAAATTGGACCACCAAATTTTTCAATGACGCAGGGAGGGGATGAACAGGATAAAATGAAAATGAATTAACCATTTTCTGTTTCCAGTTGCTGCCTCCTCCAACAATTCCCCCCTCCCCCCACCAATTTTTCAATGGATGCCCCCGAAATTTGTTGAGCTATGTTTATAGCTGTGTTGGGGCGTGGTGAAAGAAAATCCAAGAAAATAATAATGGGACCACCAGTTTTTCAGACACCCCTCCACTGGAGAAAATACAAGTAGGGCCACCAATGTAGATTACACGGTGGGGATGGAACCCCCCACTTCTACAAGACCCTGAAAGAAAATTCTTGATCATCCATGCTCAAGGTCCAAAAGAATCCAACCCACCATCCTAAGAAAGAAACTTAAAAAAAATACTTTTCCTCCAGACAAGTCAGTGATCATTTTGTGACATCCTCACCTTCACTGGTTCTAAAATATGAATCCCGTCAAGAGAATTCATGACCATCCCTTCCTCTAGCCGGGAGGGGGGGGGGGGGGTAGGAGGCGTGTTCGGAGTTTTTTCTAGTAATAATATCGACAATAATCAACATGTACTTTAAAATTCCATTTTTGGTTGATAGTTAGGCCTGTAGATTTATTGCGTTTGATAACTTCAAACCTTTTGACAATTTCAAAACTCGTACAGTTTTTATCACATTTTACATTATCATAATAGTGTAAAAGAATGTTTTACCTTTATCTTTTTTTACGTAGTTTATTTTTTATTTTTAGATTTTTTTTTAGATTCAAGGTTTTAAGTTAGATTTAGATTTAATTTTAGATTATTAAATTTTTTCGTTGCTCATGTACAATTCATTTGTAATACAACAATTCTTGGTCACAAGAATTTTGAATTTCCAAGTAAATAGTAGCGTCTGCAATTCGTTTTCTGTTCTCATTTAAATCGTGACGCCGACAAAATCCTAATCGACAAAGCGTCACGCGCTGTTAGCGCCGGCAGCCAAATGGCGTTAAATGATGACGTAGCAATTACGTATGAGTCGCGTGACCCCAAAACTTCTATTTCGAGCAGCACGGAGCAGCAAAGACGCCGCGTCTGAAAACGCGTGTCGCCGGTGCAAATACACGAGGCGTCACAGCGCGTGCGGACAGAAAATTACGGCGACACGCGGCAAAAGCGCCCCGTGTAGATGCACCTTTACGAATAAACCTAATTGGAGTCGTTCATCTAAATTATAACCGTCACAAGAGCAGTTTAAATTTGAAAATTAGTGAAAAATTCAATGGTAATTGTAATACCTGCCCCTAGTAAAATGGGCGTGGATCGGTCCTTAATAGTGGTAGACCCTTTTCATTACCCTTGATTCAAAGAAGACATTCCCACCCATAGATATAAACAACTGATATACAAACTGCTTTTGTGTAACACTAACGGTTCTAGCATAATAGCCCAAATGGCAACAAATCGAGTAATAGTTGGGCGCCATTTTGATCGCCATTTTTAATGCTCAAGGTTTACTGCCTGGCACCCTTCAGAAACTTAAAGTGCACATCCTTTAGAGTAGGTGCCAGCAAAAAACTGCCTTCACAATGTAAGGTACATTACAATTTCTTTTGTATAGCCATATATGTATTACATGCATTTTTTTGCCATTTACGTAGAAATAAAATTTCTAATGGGCCACTAAGGTGGGCACAGTATAATATTAGTGGGGAAGAATGAGACAATGTCTTGCCTAGCTCATACCGCCCCCCCCCCAGCACCACCGCCACCACCGCCACACAGCTTCCCCAGTATGCAAAGGGCTAAAGCATTAAAATAAATTTGCGATGGAAGTCAGCAAATCTTAGACCATAATCGGATTTTTTGGGCCTGCGCCCCCCTACTTACTAAGGCTTCGCTACGCCCCTGGTGACATAGTTAACACAGAAGTCAAATCTGCACTTTAATTGGACCTCGGAATGCTGGTTAATATTTCTTTTAGCTGCTTGAAAAGAGTTTTCACGTTCCGAGTATTACTCAGAAAGAAGCCTTAGCAGTGGTATGGGCTTTGCGTCACTTCAGGTACTTTTTACTAGGGAGCTTTCCATATGATAACAGATCATCAGGCTCTAGTATTCTGACTGAAGAACAAGAACCCAACCCCTATGCTCACAGATGGGCACTCGGTGTGCATTAATTGATTTCACATTCACGTATAAGAAGGGCATCTGAACGAAGCAAACCGTCTACAGAGAAATCCATCAGATATAGTGGATGACGAGTTGTCAAGATTTAGATTTGAGCTCTTGAGGGATCCGTACCCAATATGTACTACATGTTGGCGAATGGACCAAAACCCGCATTAAGAAGGAACAAAGGAAAGACCCCTACTCATCACTATCACCAAGTATTTAGAGGGAAAACCGTGTGACGTGGCCTTGCTACGCACCTTCCGTATCGTACAATTTTTTTTTATTGACCAGGGGTCGGGTATAATCTATAAATATTCTATCCCAAAGCACAAGTGCTAGTATAGTAGAATAACTGAACAATTGGTAGTCCCAGACTTAATGAAGGAATATTTGTTAGGCGAATGATAGTGGGAATGATGCAATATGGGCTGACCATCTGAGATGAGATAACAGTGCAGCGTATTGCCAGAATTATAATTGAAAGGGCCAATATAGAGATATCCGACCCTACTTTCAATCTTCCATGAAGTGTCAAGAGAAACGCAAGCCAAAAGGGTATGCACCCTTACAACCCATGCCATTGGTCACGAGACCTTCGAACAAATACGCATGCATATTTTGGGGATGCATAAAAGGGGATAAGTACTTGCTTGTATTCTCTTAATATCTTACCGGTGGGTTGAGGGATTTGCCCTATCAGACACACAGGCTTCCACAGCAGCAGATATCCATACAAAGGAAATCATGTCCTGGAACGGACTGTGTCGGTCCCTTTTTCCGAATCGGGTACTACAGTTCACCTCTAAATTGTTAAAGGAAGTTTGTACCCTATTAGGCTCAACACGGCATTCACTACCCCACATCATCCTCAATCTGATGGGTTAACGGAACGATTCAACCAGAGCCTGACTGCTATGCTGTCCTAGTGTGTGGAACAGGGACAGTCAGATTGGGACGAATATTTGCCCATGGCCTTACTTGCTTATCAAAATGCCACTAATGCAACCACGACTGCCCAAATACCGCTACAGTAGTCTGTGTCGTACCAAGTGGTGAATGCCCAGTACTTTACATATGTGAGATTCAGAACAATTTGTATTTGAGGGTCCCTGAACACATCTCAGGAGTCTGGGAGAAGACCTGAGTACCGGTAATGAGATAGCTGCACACCATTCTAATACCAAGCACATCATAGCGTGGAATAAACCAAAATTATGCTGACATCCACCTCTGACTGCGACGCACATCTAACGGACCTCGAAGCAATCTGCAGCCAACACCATGAAAAAAGTGCGCCAGATCTCATGAATATCTAGCCACCATCTTTTCCTGGAATCCAAAATTGTCTTTATCTTTCCCTCACGTGTCTGCGTGCTGAGAAGTGGGAGCAAATTTTGAGCTTCATTCACAATTTGGATCTCGTATAGATCAGTGGTTAGTCCAGTCAAATTAGACCAAATTTAGTGTAGCGGCACTACCTGTTGTCTCAGGGTGCTTGAGGTAGAACCGACATCATAGTGTACTTGCGGGTTTGACAGTAACCTTGAAGTGACTATTTTACTTTCACAGAAAAACTTAGCTATCTTTACTCCAGTTAGGGATAGAGATGCAGGTCCTAATCTGTAGGCTACCTTCAAGTTTATACTATAATAACGGTTGCTGCCACCAACGGTGGGTGGGTTTAATTGCTAACTGAGAGTTTAAATGAAAATGGTTTCTAATTATTTAACTCATGCAATTAAATCGCTCCGGAAAAACTGGGGTTTGAAACTCCTGGTTTTTATTAAGAGATATTAACAATTGAACATTTACAAAATGGTCAACTAGTCTCGACTTCAAAAACAAAAAAAATTGCTTCAAGTTAAAGCATACCAGTAATTTACATGACAATTGAGAATTTCACAATTGAATCGTATCTAAGATAAGTTTTTTTGTAACAGAATAAAAAATATTAGGTTAAGAACTACTAGAGTTCACATTACAAACAATTTCTATTAGAAACAGTTGGTGAGCGCCGGGCTCGTTACAGTAAAAAATGCACCTAGCGATAGTTTACAGTAATCAATTAGTTAGCACACCAAGCACTAAAAATATATATGTTGACTGTACAGCACCTAGCTTCTACAGACAACCATCAAAATGACCAGTTAAATCGGGTACCAAACCTAAGAAGTACTTTGGTGATCATTGTGAGGCGACTCATTGTGAGGTGATCATTGTGAAATTCTCTTTTGATTATTTAAAATAACCTGTGTTATTTGTAAATAAGAAAAAAAAAGTCGGTTTTTTAAAATTATTTTGAACATGAACCAGAAATGCCGATAGGAAAGTTCAAAATAAAGTCGCCTCAAAGTCGAAAGTTAATTTAATTTTAAAATAATAATTTAGAAATAGAGTCCTAAAATATCACTTGTAAAAGTTAAAATAGTTACCTAAACCGCTACCTTGCCCGGCATGGCAACACGATGCATCTCCACCCAACCTTCGTAACAACCCTCGGATTTGAAGTCTTGAGCTAAACTAGAGATCAGTGTATGCTGACCGATATATAGACACATGGTCAAGAGGAAACGGAAAGAGGGTGCGGATCTGTAGGAGGCTGACTGGAGGCTGTCAGGCAAGCTTGTCTGTCTGCCTCTTTGCCATCGAAACGTTCGAGTGGACGCGCTAGCTGGTGATTGGTCTGTCTCGCTGAGTGAGACAAATGCTGGTTGGCTTAAAACGGGCTTTCTCGTTCTGCCTGCAAGAGCGAGGAAAGAGAGGCACGGCTCCTTGGCTGGCTGCTGCGGCCGGCCCAGGGGAAGATTCGGCGGCACCGCTGCTCGCAAATTGACGGTTGGAGAAACACATAGCGAGAGCCCACTGAAGGATGGTTTTGAAGTTCAAAGCCTAACTGATGAGTCTGTGGATGAGTCGTTACATTAGGTTTGGTAGGGAGATTATTGACATAAAATAAGATGCATGGTTGTCCGATAAAATTTAAATAAGCATAATAATAAGCTTGCCGGGGTCAGTAGGAGTCATGGGAACATGTCACGTTAATAAATCTGTTTATATAGAAGAACATTAAATGGTTAAATATTCCAGTTTTTAATGTAATGCTATAATGCATTATAGGTTTAAAGTTATTCATTCGTAGCCGCAAATAAAAAAAAAGGTAGTCAAAGATTTTCATGACAAACAGAGATCGTCACCGCTGTTCAAAATAAAACTATCAAATGCATGTATTATAAACACAGACATCATGTTACGATGACTGGTTTGTTCCCTCTATAACATATACTAAGCTGAGTGGCTTTATGTCAAAAGGAAATCCACAGAATATACACAAATATAAGTGAAATTGAAAATGGTGACTTGAGCGCTGTAAGAGTTGCGTGCGTTGACGTCAAGTTTGAGACGTTTTTCAAATGTCTGCAGAAAATTAGTGAAATTAAATTTTAATGTTCTGTTTGCACTGGATTGTAGTTGAAGTTCAGGCCTATTAAGGCGAAGAATCAGTAGTCATTTTAGTCCATTTTCAGAGGAGTTAGAACATGTTGAACTTGGAAGCTTTTTGTAGTAGCCTACGTCGGCCAGTGCTGTGTGCGCTACGAGGAAAAAATGTTTGTTGCGTGAGAACGATGAAATTTTGGCGGGCCGCAATTACATTAGGTCGAATTGCGGAATAATTGCTGATAAGCTAATTATTGGCAATTCGTACTGGTATTAGGTTCAACATAATAAAGCCCTCAGCTGTCCGTGTTGAACTAACGCCTGGAAACATGGCGCCTGATATCAGTTTTTTCAATATAGCTCGGTAACGGTTGCTCTGGCATGAAAATATGTTGTGTCCAAAAATGTACAGCATGAAATTTTCTACAAAAAAAAAATGTTCTTTTCATTTTCTTCATAGATTCATTGATTCAGCCAATAAGCAGTGTGGAAGAATGTTGAGCTAATGCCGCCATCTTAAAAACATGCGTCCGAAATCGGTTTTGTTCTATATATCACGGAAACGGCTGCATAAAATATGTTTTATTGCCACGAAAATATCCGTTACCTTTTATTTAAATAGCAGTTGTCCCCCCCCCCCCCCCATGGAGCCTATTATCCCTAGATTGACAGTTGGCTTCCCTGCCGGGCTCGTAACTCACTGCGCAAGACAGGAACTGGCTCCGTCATATAAAAGCGGATCGCAACGGAGCGCAGCATCTTTCTTCCTAGGGCAGGTGCACCAGCCAGTTGTTCCAGGAGCTGTATCACGATCCTATGGATTCATCGATCCTCACTACTGGTGTGGATTCGCCTGTTGATTCCATGGGAGCGGATTCGATTCCCTCTCCTCAACCCAGCCCGGATGAGGATACTCCTATTTTCGCCGTTCCTGATCCACCTACATCAGTCCGCCTCTCTCAACAACCGCTCCACGACGAAGGATCTCACGAGGTGTCCGGACGATCCGTCTGCCATTACAGCCTCCTTCCTACATTTTCTCGAAGCTTTTTACAAGAATTTCCTTCCCGAGGAACCATTCGTCGGTTCGGGCCTCACCAGCGATTCCTTCGCCAGTGGCCTCGACTCCTCTAGGGACGTCACCGAGTCCTCCACCTAGGTTCTGTCCACCTGTTGGTTTAAGGCTACCGGTCCCTTTCCCTACGTTTCAGAATCGTTTTGGTGATCCTACAGCAAGCCCCGTCGGTTGCTGTTTCCCAGGACCTTTCGATCTTCCTCACCGGTCCGTGTTACTCCGGTTCTGCTCTCCCCTTCGAGATTGTTTTGCAGCGAGCCTTGGTCCTCTGGTTCCTTGGACGATGCCCCAGCATCCCCAAGTTTCCTGCCTCTCAGTCCCGCCTTGCCGCTTCTCCGATCCACTGATTCCTTTTCCCGCATACAGGGGATCACACCTCTCCATGTGACAGTGTGCTCCGCTTGTCAAGACTGTCTAGGCTTCTCGTTGGGTCTATCAACTTCGTCTAGCTACCGATCCTGCACAGAGGATTTGTGCCCCGGGACCTGTATCCCTACAGCATCACCCAGCGGCTTCGGCTTCACGACCTTCACCAATTCCGGACCATTGCCTCCGATCCTTGCTTCACTTCTCCACTTCGAAACCAAGTATGATTTCCTGCCCAGTCCCGGTCCCTCTAGCGGATCACTTGTTCCGCCATAACGGGCCGACTCTACTGTCGCAGTGATTCCACCTCCAATCACCTCGATGGAAAACTACCCTCTGCCTTCACTGGTTGCTGATCCCTATTCCCGATCCTCACCAACAACCGATCCGCATGTCTCTTGCCTGACCGTGTGCTCCGTGCGATACTATAGTGCGATTTCTGTCTGCTTCATGAGCTGCAAGTCTTCAATATGCTTCGGATCGATGCCGCTACGTCGGATCATCACTGCTTCCTCTACAGCCTGGCATTAACCCTGCATACCGTGGATAGGCTAGCATCGCATATATGTGGCCTCGTTGTCACTTTCTTTCCCACGAAAGCGCCACGCCTCTCCCGTGCTCTGTTTTCGATCCGCTACGATTGTGTAATCGCCTGCCTCATGGATTCCCATATCGTGATCCACAGGTTCAACGATTTCTCTTCTGGTCTCTGATTCCACTCCGTCACTCCTGGCCTTCCCTACCAATCTACACTGCTACTGTTATCGGTTCAAACGCCTAGCTTTCAGTACAATTCTTCCCTTTCCAGGCCGCCGATACCGTTGATCCCCTCGTCCTTCCGATCCTTGTGCACATCCGGGACTCCTGATCTCCGCTCCAAAGGGCGCCTTCATTGTGGCGCGCTTCTTCAAAATATATAACGGTTTATTCTGTTGTAGTCGCCGCTCACCCCGTTTCCAGTCATGTCTTCCGACTCCTCTTCCGAAGACCCCGTACCAACCAAAGTCGTAAATGTCCCCGATCCCACGCCATGTGTTTGCCGGGGTTTTGCAGCAGGGACCAAGGAACATTTTGACCCGCATCCCTGCTGCCAGCCTCATCGTCTGTGCAACGGGCATAACCTTCTTTGTAGTGGTTGTGTGACGATTTCCAAGAAAGACTGGATTGAAATTTGTTGGCGGGCGGATCGGCAACGCAAAATAAAGGAATTGCCTACGCAAACTGACACTAAGCCATTATATGCTACTAAATCCTCGTCGCCTATGTCCGGGAAACTATCCTCTCAATCGTCTTGATCTCGCATTGCTCCATCCTAGGTTTCAACCCACTCCAAAGTTTCACCTTCGGTACCTGTTGCGATCCCTGGTATGTCTGGGGTTCGGCCGTTCCGACCCGCTTTCCCTCCTAGAAAAGGCCTTAAAAACAAAAACGTCAAGCATCCAATGGCTCCTCCATGATTCCCGCAGACTCAGCCACCTCGTCTTTCGATCCCCATACATTCATCAACCAGCTCACGCTCACCGCCGTCAGCCACGGTTATCTCAACGATGGGTTCGCCTCTTCCAGCAGTAAAGTCAAGCATTGAAACAACCGTTACGCCACCATCTTCGGCACCGACTCCGTTCCCGTCCGTCTCCACCAGCCGGGCAGCCCTTACCAGAGGTTTGCAACTTTCCGTTGTCGACCTTGAGAACATCGACTTCAACCTCTGGTTTGTCCTGTCTTGGGCGGAAAACTTCTCAATAGAGCTCACGACTCTCCGAACTAAAAATTCAGCTCTCCTATCCTCCCTCTCCAGTGCCGAGGATCGAAACTTGACCCTCCAATCAGAGGTGATCAGCGTCTTAAATTCTTTGAACCTTTTACGATCCAAACACAGATGTCTGCAAATGACTATCGCTTACGACGACACAGCCTCCCATGTGTTCCCCTCTGCCATCATCGCTCCCATGGTGTCTATTCTATTGAGTCGATCCAGAACTCGACGCCTCCACAGAGCCCCAGCTACGATTGGTCCTCGGTCTCCTCGCGATCCCTTACTCCCATCCGACTTACCAGCCATCTCCGCCGTACGTGCTATTTACAAGGCAGCACCTTCGCCGCTCCCCTCTCCTTATCGAGACCCCTCGGCTATCGCCGCTCCGTTTTTTACGCCTCCACCGGTTCCCCCGCTTTTGGCTCCAGTACTACACACTGTTCCTCTGACTCCAGCAGTAGTACCTCATAGTGCTTCATTCGATCCTCCATCCCAATCGGTTGTCCACTTTCCTGCTACTTCCTCTCTGATGATCAACGCAGACCTAGCGATTCCCTATGGACGGTGCCCTCTGTAGCAGGCTTGATCTCGAGCCGCTGCTTCCCCGTCCTGCCAAGCCTTGTCATCGTACTCGGTTTGGCAGTACGATGATGCACCTTCCTTCGTTCCTCTGTTTTTTGGGCTTGTTCGTCATTCGGAATCATCAATCGGGGCTCTACCTTGTTTTCCTTGTAGGCAACGAGCTAAGGGCGTTGCCTTACGCTTCCGCATCATCCCTTAAGTAACCTGCTACGTCCACTTCTCATCTTCCGATTCCGATTCCCCCTACAAAATCCTTCCGGATCGGCGAGGTGTTCCGTTCCCGATTCCCGAATCCGGAGCTGGAATCGTTGTTCCTCGCCCGGCTTCTCATATATAGCATTCCATCAATTACTGGATGCAGTGAAAGGATCGTTGTTCTCCTAATACCACCTTAGCCTTTCAACCTACAACTGGTCATCATTTTCTCGTTAGGACACTTCATCATTGTTCTACTCTGTTCTGCAAAGAAAATAAAAGGGAGACGAAACGACAAAGGCATTCCTTTGGTCCTTCTCATCTTCCGATGCGACCGATTCCGATCACCTTCACCGATTCCCGTCCACACGAAAGGAACCCCACACTAATATTGTGGCAGGCAGAACTGGAAACCCAACATCCTCGGCTACGCTTGTACTACGACACCGACTATCGACTCCTGCAACCAGATCACCCTTGCGTCCCTCTGATCCTCCTGTTCACGCAACCACGGTCCAACCCTTGCCTTTCTGCCTCGTCTACCAGGATGTTCAACCTGCCGCCTTCTTCCAAACACTATCCTTCCCCGGCCTGTTCTCTGCACTCTGTTCGGCCCAGGGAAGTTTCCTGATTCCGGTGCTCCCGGTATACGATGCGTCTGTTCTTCACGTGTTATCTCTCTCGGTTCCCTCCAACAAGTGTGTTCCATCAAGTTTTCACAATCCGTCCCTGTTGCTGCCGATTCTCCGACCGTCATCAGTGCCGATTCCGACTTCTCTGGACACTGTGGGAATCAGGATCGCTTCCAAGCTTTCCGTCAAAGTACGCCTCTACAAGGACCAGAACTTCACTCGCCCTGTGCCACCCGATTCCACTGGACTTCAATCAAGTCTCCGATCCTGGCTTCTTCAAAGGCATCGTTGAGATCAAGACCGACTTCAGCTTCCCACCCAAGGTAGGATTGGCATTTTATAATTATCTGCATTTCTGCCTTCCCCTACTGTTGAACCGGTTGTTTTATACCCCTGGCATCAGCTGTTCCTGTGGTACTGAGGATCCCGGGTCCAGGCTGATTAAAACTTAGTGGATTCCAATCGGATGTTATCCGTGGGGACGCCGGCTCGCAAGATGGGTGCTCCAAACCTAGCCCGCCTCCTATGGTGACAAGGTCTGCTATTTAAATAATAGGCAATAGATATTTCGTGGCAATAAAAAGACTAAATACCAGGGGCATCTGGTTAATTTTAGTTTTTGTTTTCCTATAGAACATATACATTACCTTTTACCCACCCAGCCTCCCCACGATGGACTAGGTTCATGTGGGTTGGAAGAAAGATGCTGCGCTCCGTTGCAATCCGCTTTTATATGACGGAGCCAGTTCCTGTCTTGCGCAGTGAGTTACGAGCCCGGCAGGGAAGCCAACTTTCAAACTAGGGATAATAGAGCTCTATGGGGAGCGGGACTGCTATTTAAATAAAAGGTGATGCATATTTTCGTATAGGCAAACAAAAACTAAAATTAACCAGGTGCCCCTGGTATTTTAGTATTTTAATCCGAAATTGTAGCGCATAGAATTGTCTACAAAAAAGGTTCTATTCATTTTTTTTTTAATAAGTCAATGATTCAACGAATAAAGGGTGTCAAAGAGGCCACACATGAGGTCCCCAATGCACCCATTGTACATTTACACTTCATATAGCTGGGTGGCTTTGGGCCCAAAATTTATGGAATTTGTCACTTTCTGTGAAAAACATGAATGTATATGAAGATAACTGGAAAAAATAGCAATCATAACAAGTTCAAAAAACCCCATGGAGGAGGTAGAGGGGTGATTTACCCCATCAAAAACGGTAGTTATGGTGCTTTTCATGTTCGAATTATTTTTGCAAGCTCTCTAATAGCCCGAAATGGGTATGCTTAGGATTTTCTGAAAGGTGGGGATCTATTCTTTCATCAATCATAACCAAAATTGTTTAACTTAGATAGGGACTGTCCTACACTCATTTAAAGGTGAAGAGGTAGCAGCGAAACCGTATGGTGATTTTCGAATTCAAAGTGCTCTAGTGATCCCTGTAATAGGCAGAAATGGATAATGCTTAGAATTTACAGAAAGGTGGGGATGTATTTTTTCCATCAATCCTAACCGGAAGTGTTTAGCTTATAGAGTGACTAACCTATGCCTAGTTAAAGGTAAAGAGGTAATGGTGTGACGGCGAAAGGTTTGTTGATTTTCAAATTCAAGTTGCTCTTGTGAACCTTCTAGTAGTCCAAGTTGGACATGCTTAGGATTTCTTTCTATTCTTTCCATCAATTCTAACCGAAATTGTTTAACCTAGCTATGGACGGGCGTACACCCATTTAATAGTTAGAGGTAATAGCATAGTGGTGAAAGCGTACATTGATTTTCGAATTCAAAGTGCTCTTGCAAGCCCTCTAATAGCCCAAAATGGACATACGTAGGATTTTCTGAACAGTGGGGATCTGTAACTACAATTTTTCATGAGGTAAAGCACCCCCTTCACCTCCCCCAGATTTTTTTAACTTGCTAAGATAGCAATTTTTTTCCAAATACACTTCATATGCATTCATGCTTTTTTCAGAAAGTGACAAATTCCATCAATTTTTGGCCCCAATCCACCCAACTATATGAAGTGTATTGTGCATTGGGGATCACATGTGTGGCCTCGTTGATAACGTTTATTCACCGAATCATTGACTCAGTTTGAAAAAAACGAATAGCACTTTTTTTGTAGACAATTCCATGCTCTACAATTTGAGATTAAACATATTTTACGCAGCCATTTTTGTGATATAGTGACAAAAATATTGATTTCGGGAGATCAATATTTTCCAAGATTGCAGCATTAGTTCAACATTCTTCTACACCGTTTATTGGCTGAATCAATCAATCTGCGAAAAAATTAATAGAACATTTTTGTAAAAAATTTCATGTTCTGCTTTTTGGACAGAACATATTTTCATGCTCGAGCAACCGTTACCGAGATATATTGAAAAAAACCGATATCGGGCACCATGTTTCCAAGATGGCGGCGTTGGCTCAACAAGGATAGCTCACGACTTTTAGTATGTTGAACTTATGTCACTTACGAACGTCGGTGCCAAAAATCAGCATATTATGAATTGTTCCGATCATTATCTAATTTGACTGGACTATGGTCCCGTACGGGAAATTTGATGCACCAAACTGTTATGATGTAAACGAGCCTAAATTGAACTTCCAGTAAAATAAAAACATCATTACCAAACAAAAGCCTAATGAAGGCAAGCGTGTCATTGTCTATTATTCCAGCCAAATAGAATTATTGATTGTTGAAAGTTTGCAGAGTGACTTGTAAACTCATTCCTTTTGAAAATTGTGTGTTTTGCCTTTCCCTTCTTGAATTGTACAGTTCAAAGTATTAAGCCTCAAGCACTAATTTACACCACTCTCTTCTTCGAGCCAGGGGGTGTGGGGAAGTGCTGAAAGCTAACACATTTTACACTATCTTGGGAACCATTTCTGGCTTCTGGTGAGCTGAACTTGACAATTCGATTAAACAAAACATAATCAAAAAAACACCCCCTCGAAAGCCCTTAGGGTTCCCATGCATCTCGGAAACCCAGAGTTACCCCTGCATGAAATGAATTTATCAGTTAAAAGTTCTTTATCCTGCCACATGAGAAGTGTTTTGATTTGCCAATTTGCATCATTAGCTTCATGTATAGTATGAATTGACACGTAGTTAAATGTTGTTCATAATAATTTTATGATTTCAGATCTCTCACCAACACAGTTAATAGCTATGGCCCAGATGGGAAATCGTGGATCTGCTTTAGCAATACTTTTATAAAAATGCCACAACCGAAAGCTAAAGCTTTACTTGAAGGAGGTAATAAGCTCAGCTTTGTTTTGCTATACGTACCTTTCAAATAAAATCACAAAAATGAGTGCAAATAAATGTTTCAGGCATCAAATAAATTGAAACTTTCTATTGCTGCGAAAATTTACATTACCTGTACATTTTAGCAGTTTTATTCTCAAATGCTTTTTCCTTCCAGAGATTTAAAACCAATCACCAGCCAGCTCACTAACCCCGAAGTGTCCCTCCAATACCACTATAAAAGCTCTCAAGGCACATGAGAAGCATCTTTTATTCTCTGGAGCTCATCTTGTTCAGACGTGCTCTTTTTGGTTCCCCCTCTGTTTGTGTCCTATTTACTACGCCTGGAACGAAAGTGAAGCGAAAGGAATCCTGCTTGGACTTTTTGAGGTAGTCAATCTTCTGCCATTGTGCATTGTCCACGTCGTTGGCAAAAGCGAAAACTAAATGACCAGGCTGGTTGGACGGCTTTAATAGCTTGGGTTTGGAAAACCCTCTTCTACCCAACAGCTGAATGAATCTTCGGCTGCTGTCCCCGATGATGTCTTGAAGTTCTCTTCAGTTTGGTTGCCAGCATTGGTGCCGACATGTCCACGAGCTGTGTGATGTTTCTTACTATTGACACATTGTCAATGAGGCATGAGTCCTCTATTCACCTGCCCTGTTCCAGTTTACTGCACTTGATCAAGATTTGGCTGCTTGCTGGTCCTTCAGGTTCGACTTTGTTAGCTTTTGCTGCTGTACAGTTGGCATCATAAGACAGTACTGTTTTCAAGTCCTGCTGGAAGACAAGTCGGCTTGATTGCGATGATGACGATCGCCTGCCTGCCGAAATTCAGGCGACCCTTGCCCGGCGTCTATGTCCTGCCTCACTCACCCAAGCCTCTATTGCTGGCCTTACCTGCTTGCCGTCACCATGCTGATGAAGCTTGCTGTTCCACCTGGTTGCCCTTTGGGCTCCTATGCACAGCTTTGTCATCATTGTATTGATGTTTCTGCAATCCCCTAGTTTCCTGAATATGCAGTCTTCACCTGGTAGCCCGTTGACAGTTCTCAAGCCTCCCGTTTTGGACGAATCAGCTTTTGTCCCGTTTGGTAGAACGAAATGGCCCTTCAACCATGGGCAGCCCATCACCATATTTTCACCAGGCAAACCACCACCCTCCCATTGTGAGGAAGGGACACGCTTCAAGGCAAAAGCGAAAGCACGTATAAGGAGCACCATTTCCACCACGAACATGGAACCACGAAGAAAACGTTCAGCGAAAGCTAATGGGAGCCAGTCACGACAATATTCGCAAGAAGAGAAGAGCCTTTGGCAAAAGCGAAAGTTACCCTCCTGTTACAGGAGAAGGTGGTTGTGGAGCGCCCAGCCAGGGACTATGGCTCCTGTTACAGGTTAAGTGTTTGGTTGGGGTTAGGCAACTTTCCCAGCATGAGCCATTAAGCAGCCCTTGCCACCCAGGCACTAGGGATCAGGATAAGCCTGATAACACCCTGCGCTACAATAGCAGACTCAGGTACTGGTTGGGATCGGGGGAAGTGGGACCCGTCTCCCAGTCCACCAGTGGGGGCCGCACCTCGTGCTACCAAGTTGTCGGACTTTGGTACCGGGCATTGATCTGCGCCACAGTCGCCGGGTCCAGCTTCAAAGAGTGTTCGCAGCCAAGCCCCTTTAGCGGGTTCGACTGTTACTAACAATCAGTCGCCTTGCCAGCTACCCCTCTTGCTGCGGGGTCTTCCTCAAACCACCAAGCCCGTGCGAGTCCATTCTCAAGTGCTAAAGCCTTGGCAAAACTTCAGCCCCGCACTACCAGTTAAGGAATTTGGTGCACCATTGCTCCGAAGAGACTACCAAGATTTTGGTCCCCACACCCAGAATTTGGTCGTCCTGACAGATTCGAGAACAATTGCTCATCCTCGTGGCCTCTGCATTGCCCCCACTTAAGGGTAGCAGTTTTGGTCACTACTGCTGGAGACGCATTCCCTCAGATGCTTCCCATGCCTGGGTTGCGCAAGTGACAGACTGGCTTTCGCTAGTCTACGCCTCGCCCCGTCGTGCACCCACCGAAATGAGTGCACTACCTTCACCGCCTCGGTCTGGCTACCGCCCCCGTTGGCCACCCACAAGGGGTGTTCTCCTGTGCCCCACTCTGGTGTGGAGGTCGGTCAGTTTTTGCCCGGGGGCTCCTGCTACAATGGGTATCTTGTAATGGAACGAAGCTACTACAAAAACGAAAGCGAGTCGTATTACAATGGTACAACATGATGCGAAAGCGAAAGCAATCTGACACCAGAATATCGAGCTGGAAAACGAAAGCGAAAGTCAAATTGGAAAAGAGTAACATGATGCGAAAACGAAAGCTTTTCGACACCTATGAATCAAACTGGGACTAATTATAATGGCAGTTTCTCATTCTTTTCATTGAGAAATTCGACTGCAAATAAGGAGTAAAGACCGAAGAGAAAAGTTGCAATTAACATTAAAAAACGTATCAAGGCATCCAATAGGGTTGTGCCGATTAAACGTTTAAACGGTAATCGCCTTACTAACAATTAACGTTTAGTAATTTTGTTTTAATGGAAACCGAATCTTCAAAATATTGATCAATTTTACGTGTAGGCCTACTTTTTTGGTGTGAAACTATCCCTTTCTCGTTTATTTTATTCAACACACTTTTCAAATGTATAAATTACGACATTGTCCACTTTTTCACAAATATTAAGCTTGAGAAAAACGTTTTTGGGATGAAAGGGGGGAGGGGTGATTATTCTTTAATCCTTATTTTTAACCTAAAGCTAAATGCTTAGCCTAATATTCGGATATTTACAACCCTAGCATCTAATCAATCGGTCACTACCCACAAGGAGGTTTTCTCCCATGGTGGTTTCAAAAACGAAGAAATAGAATGACGTAACTGAAGCTTGTTGAATCTGTGAACGTGCCTTACAATACACAGCAAAGGATGCAAAAGAATTATAAACAAAGCAGAGACCAGTCGGAAATGTTTTTTTTTTCGACCAATTTGTTGGTCCACACCTACAGTGGAAGATTTGTGAACACATGCTTACGCTACTTCCAAAATGTTTAACTCTGTTGAGTGCGAATATTCAACTAACAATGGGATTCCACCTAATTAGTGGTTCTCTGACACGTTAGTCTTCTTCAGGCGTTTTGTATGCAACGTTGGAGATTGGCTTTACTCCATTTTGAGGAGTGATCGCTTCGTTTGAATTCACCGGAAGTAGAGTCGAGTCTCCACTTTCGCGCGAGTTGGTAGGCCAGTTTTGGGTGGACGAGATGCTCAATGTCTTGGAAAGGCCAGGGGCTGGATATTCATTAGGTTCTTGTTCATGTCATTCATGATGTTGATCGTAATGGATTCTAGGGCTCTTAGGTGAGCATCCCTGGAAGAATTTGAAGAAAGGAGAGAGGTGGTTTTTTCCCATGCTATTTTGTGTTTTGAATTATCTTGGTGTACAGCAATTCCATTCTCTTTCTTATGTGAGTTGGTCGCCGATATGTGATCTAGTAAACGAATTTCTACACCTCTTCGGGTTTCGCCTACATAAATGGCTTCACATTCTTCACATGGCACTTATATTTTCGTTTACTAGACCTCATATCGGCGACCAACACACATAAGGAAGAGAATGGAATTGCTGTACACCACTAATTCAAAACACAAAATAGCATGGGAAAAAAACCACCTCTCTCCTTTCTTCAAACTCTTCCAGGGATGTCCACCTAAGAGCCCTAGAATCCCTTACGATCAACATCATGAATGACATGAACAAGAACCTAATGAACATCCAGCCACCGACCTTTCCAGACATTGAGCATCTCGTCCACCCAAAACTGGCCTACAAACTCGCGCGAAAGTGGAGACTTGGCTCTACTTCCGGTGAACATGTAGAGGCCAGTGAGAGGTGAATTCAGACGAAACAGTCGCTCGTCAAAATGGAGTAAAGCCAATCTCCAACGTCGCAAACAAAACGCCTGAAGAAGACTAACGTGTCAGGGAACTACTAATTAGGTGGAATCCCATTGTTAGTTGAAAATTTGCACTCGACAGAGTTAAACATTTTGGAAGTAGCATAAGCATGTGTTCAGAAGTCAATCATCAACAAAATAAAAACGATCACTCGATTTTCAACAGTGGAAGATGTTTGTTTGAAATATAAAATATGCATCACTGTTTTCTTTTCGAGTTTCACAGACAGCGGTTGACAGTATAAAAGTAATAAGGCATCCTACCAGAGAACTATCTACAACACTCTTACAACTTCATTTTACGTGGAGGTTTTCAAGAGAAAAGAAAGTGAAGGACGGAACTGGAAACGAAGAAAAGCAAAAATAGGATGAAAGCAGAAGCGCTGGAAAACAATTCAATTAAAAATTTAAAAAAGGACAAAGACTATGAGCGAAAGATAATTGTGCAGTATAATAAAAGAAAAAGAAAAAACGTGACACTCAAACAGGTGAAAGAACACCTTACACCATTCATATGAACATATGAATTAACTTTCAGATGAAATAGTCAAGTCTTCATCAAGGGACCATTCCACTTCTAAGAAAAACTTGGCACTTGCCATCAAATGTCACTTCATCAACTGTTGGAGAAAACCACTAAGGAGGACCTTCCCCTGAAGATAAAAGGATTCACAACCAATTTTGGAGTCTTTTGAAACCACATTCCGCAATACGTTCCTCTCATGTAACAACTCGACGCTTCTCTACAGTGACTTTGTCCCTGACGTTTTCGGAGGGAACCACCAAGGATGATTTTACCCTGAGGATAAGAGAATTCATAACCAGTTTCCGTTTCCATACCATAGAAACCATATTCCACTATGTGTTCCTCTCATGTGATGACTCGACGCTTTTACAGGTTAACTACTTCACAACTGAAATCTTTTGTTAATTTGACCCCGACAAAGACCTCCCCCCCCTTGTCCTGGAAGGAGTTTGGACCCTTTAGGCTATGAGATGATGTAATGACTAACCAAAAAAAGAAATGATATTTCATGACATCATGAGATCAGTTTTCCTGATTGGCCATGGTGCATGATATTAACAACGATGGCAGCAATGTGTAAAAAAAAATATTTCAAGTCCTTATTCAAGTATGGCCTTAAGAACGACTGAAACGAACAATAATGCCAACTGGTGGAACCACATCTGGGCCGACAGCCTGCTGCTTTCTTCAAATGAAATCATCTTTCGACGTTGAAGAAGCAATGAAAACTGCAGCATTTCACCAAGCAAACGAAGACTTAACGCCTAGCCTGACCTTAGCTATACATCCAAGTCAGGACAATAATCGGAAGGTCCAATTGCGACACACGTTATATGGGGTCACTTCTGACATCACCGCTCATTTTAAATTAAACAAGGATTCTTCAAATCCCCTGAGCTTCATTTCACCGCTTAACGCAACCAGCACTAATTTCTGCACCACAAAGGGTGCCCGCAACCACGCCTTCAATGACTCATCTAAGGTAGTTCAAGAACTCTTGAAAATTTAAGTTACCACAGAAAGCAACATTGCACTGCTCATAAACGACCATATGATCCTGCTTCTCATCTTTAAATCATCGATTCTTTCAAGACCTGTGTTGACACACCTGCAACAGCTGCAAATTCAACCATCGCACACCCTGACAACAGGATTCTTAGGAATGATAAACGCAAAGTGTTACATAAAAGTGTTAACTATCAAAAGAGATATTTGGGAAACCTTCACCGGTATTGACTCTTACCAGAACGTGACTAGGCCTACCAGAAATGTTATTGGGCAAACGCCAGCAATTCTTGATGTTGTTTTCACTGTTGGGAAATTCAAGTGAGTCATGGAATTCCTTACGGCAACAGCGATCACGATGTATTGTATTTTGATGCTGTCTTTAGTTGTTGGCGACATTACAATTTCAATAAAGTAATTTACAACTATCGGAAGGCAGACTTTGCCCTCTTGAACAAAGCATTGCTGAAATGGACTCTGGCAACTATTCCAAAAAGCTAGTTTAAATGAACAATGCAGCTATGTTTCCAAACTTTTTTCTTCACTGATAAAAAAGCATATTCCAAAATTGGTGCAAATAAAATATAGAGTTCCCCTTCCGAAGGAGGTTCGTGATGCAATTAAACTGAAACAAAGGGCCTGGAAACGTTACAGCAAGTCAAAAACTACTGAAGACGACACTGATTATGTTCTCCGTCGTAACGAGAGTGTGGCTCTGCTCCGATGTCACGAAAGGAATCCACTTTTACTGACCCTGTTGACATTGCCAAAGTTCTTAACTCCAAGGTTTTTGAGACAGATTCAAACACTTGCAATATACTATATATTTATATATATATATGTCGCACTTGCAATATACCGAAGTGCAAATTGATTTGTCAATGATTTTAAAGCTACTTGTATCTCTAGATCCAGAGAAGGCTACTGGCCCTGATTGGTTGTCACCTCAGATCCTGAGGCACTGTGCCAAACCACTTGCAACGCCTTTCTGCACTATTATTAACGAGTCGTTGCAAACAGCAGTTGTCGCCGATTGCTGGAAACTTGTAAACTCTGTGCCTCTTTTCAAAATGAGGAGACTTGATGACTCCGAGAACTGCAAACCAATTAGCTTTTACCTGTTATCTCTGAAGTTTGTGAAAACGTCGTCTATCAACTGCTTGTCGATGAATGCAGTAAGGCAGGACAGTTCCTTGATGACACGCAGCATGGCTTCACCAAGGTACGGTCATGCCTTACTAATCTGCTAACTACTCGCAATGTACAACGACAACGACTGCTGCGATGGACAACGGAATTCCAACAGATGTGATTTTCCTCAATTTTAGCTGAGCTTTTGACACGGTGCCTCATTCGAAGTTGATTGATGCTCTTGTGCGCCTTGGCATCAGCGTTAATCTCACAAGGTGGATCAGTAATTATCTTCAGGGAAGGAGGCAACATATGATAATCGAGGGGTCTTTCTCTGGTTGTAGCAATGTTACTTCTGGTGTGCCTCAGGGATCTGTGCTTGGCCCCATTCTTTTCTGTTTGTTTGTCACCGACATGGGCCACAACATTTCGAGCAGTTTGGAGAAGTATGCTGATGACACCAAAATGCACAGAGCCATTAAGATGCTGTCCGGTGCTATTGTTTTGCAAGAGGATTTCGACAATGGTGTGACGAAGTGGGGATGATCCTAAATCCAAACAAGTGGTACGTCATGCATATTGGCCAAAACAACCCATGGCATTTGTACTGCTATCATGGTAAGCCACTTAGTATAGTTAACACTATTAGAGACTTTGGAGTAATCATCTCAAATGATTTGAGAGTTTCTGATCATATTTATTATGTTATCGCCAAGGCAAATAGATTCATTGGCTTCATAAAAAGATGTGCGCTATTTGGATGCTGCGTCCTTCAGAGCCATTTATAAATTCTGTGTGCACCCTCTGACAGAACATTGCATTCAGGCTTGGCGACCATGGCTAATTTACGATATAAGTCGTCTTGAACGTGTTCAATAGACAACTAAACTTGTACTACATTTTCGGGGCTTTCGTACTAAGAAAGACTACGAAGACTACATACGAAGACTACGAAGACTTGGTCCCACTTCAGTTACTGAAAGGTGGACACTAGGCGACAATATTTTGATGTATCAGATCCTTCAAGGAATAGTTAGGATCCGAGGATGGAACTTTCCCTTCAGATTCTGTGACTCGTGGGCATCCCCAGAAATTGGACAAGAGTCAAATCAGGTTGGAAGTGCGACAAACAACTTTGCACATCGAGTTAACTTGTGGAATGCACTTCCAGCAAACGCGGTTATTGCTGGAACTGTGAATTTGTTCAAGGCTGCTGTTTACAAGTTCAACACAGCTAAGCCCAAGTTTGAAGTTCTACTTCTTACGCTGCTACGAGTCCTTGGCTCTGCTGTTTTTTGTTTATTATTATTATTATAGTACGCCCTGGTGGTCGATTAGCCTAATATGAAACGGTAAATATCTGTTTGAGTAACGGTGGAGGAATGTAGTTTATTGGAATGCAATTACTTTTAATCTATTTGCCGATCAGCTGATCACTCACATGTGATCAGCTAGGCTATTATACCACAGGAGTGTTTACATAAACGCATCTGAGGGGCATCCTCAGATGACGGCACTTGGTGCATACATACCTGATGTGGGCATTGTAGCTATACTACGATGCCCTTCTTTCAAAAAAATAAATTACATCTTTGGTATTGACTTGATCCAAATTAAGGCTTTGCTGTTTTTGATGACATCTGTTTTTTTGGATTTCTAGATGACATCTGATTTGACATCATGTTATGGATGAGTGATGACATCAATGATGTTTGCACTTCCCCTGTTGTTGTTTACTTAATGTATCTGCTGGCCATTAGAAGCTTCTCAGCAGTTAGCCATGAAAATTGAAAACAAAAAAAAACAATTGACAACAAATTAAATTTCTCTGGTTTAAAATGGTGCGGTTACTTCCACACACATATAACATTGGATGGACATTTACTCCACCTCGGAACAAGTTAAAACCGTAGGGTTACTTCGTTCGCACACATGCAACGACGATAACATACATTTTTCCGACACGGAAAAGATTAAAAAGCGTTGCCCTCAGTTGGGCACACACTCAACGTGGACAGACCGAACAGTCATACTCACCCATCGTTACTCATGTAAAATTTTAAAGTTAAACTAGGATGGACGAATTTTAATCATTATTGTTGTTCTGTAAGTACAAAAAAAAATTAACATTCTCATTCACAGAATCACTCCTCTCTGTGTTAACTGGTGGAATGTCCCTCTTACCTGTCTGACCAATTGGCACCCTTTATTTCACCATTTGCATACAATTTTTCCTTAATTTATGCAATTTTTGACGTCATTCCGGCTCCCCGCATCACATCCGGTCCCCTCCATCCCACTTCCTTCTTCACGCCTACTCCCCATCGTCTCTCTTACCATCGTAACGGCAACTTGTGTGTCGATTTCACGGGGTGAAAATGTGGATTGTTACGTGACTGTAGAGTTGATTTAAGCCTATAACAGTAAGGTCTAAGTCATGCCAAAGGACAACAAACCGACGTCGCGTGCTAGGCGAGTGGATTATCCGGCGGATGCTGGGGATGGAGTTCTTGGCGTGGAAACAGACGGGCGGAAACCAAGTTGGCGGCGTTAGGCCTAGAGACACGACTGGCGTGTCTACTACGGCGGCCATTCCATGGGACAGCATGGCGGAGTCCATATCAGGCTTGCCGGCGATTAGAAATAGAGAAATGCAGGGGGCATTTCGGCAATGATGGCGAGTACTGATTTTCAAAGAATCTAGGATGAACGATCCGGGCACGAGTCGGAAAAGGCGTGCTGAAATACTGTCAAAGGGACGAGGCGAATTGGTACGGAATTCCGAGCTGTGAATACCGTCAAAGTGACAAGGCGTATGATTACCCTAGACATTCCGCCCACGAGACGGGCGAGGCATATTAAGAAAGTGGTTTGGTTCGAAGGGGTAAAATGATTATAATAATAATATAACAATAATAATAAGGGTAATAATAATGCCAGGGTGCGGCATGCTCTGCAAAAGGGTAATCCGGCTCGAGGCACAGAAGAGGCTTGTTGTTTAAGAAAATGCCGAGTAATCGAGGCGAGAATGTGTATTCCGATTACTCGAGGTGAATGCCGAGCATTGGGGCTGGTCCAATGAAAACGTTAAGTGAATACAGGGTTTAAGCTGGCAATTGTTTTATTTTAGCAATTTGGCTAATTGTTTTTCAAATTTAATAGCCAAATCCAAGTTTCGTGAGCCAAACTACGCGAAAAAAACTTTAAGACAAGAATGAAAGCTGCAATATTTGGACCTCCCTCACCCTGCCACCCAGAAAAATTAGCAGTAATCAGGTTAATGTTTTCAAATTTCTATAGCACCTGTGCTTATAAAAAATTGGGCATTGAAACAGTGATTTCAGTCGTCTTTTTGCCCAGGCAACTGTCCAATTTCATAGTAGCACGAGGAGAAAGGTGTTCTACTCCTATTTGTTCTCTAGAACGCAAGTTGAAAATTTTGTTCTCCTGGATTTTGCACATGGTGTTGCAATGAAGTGACATTCGAATGTATGAAAAGCAGTCACCTATCGGTCGAGGGCGAATAACGTCACAACTTGTCACCTGTGACGAAAGATGTGCTGCCGAGAGTTGATGGGGTGCGGTGTGCGGGAGCAGTTTGTAGCACCCCTGACATGAAACTGCTACAAATCTTCAGTAAACCAGAAAAAAAATAAAACTGTACACCATCAGCAAATCTTTTTTTTTTCAATTCAGCATCTGACGATAAAAAACTAACAACTTTAGGTGAAAAATTTCATTAAAATCCTTAGCAATTTGGCTAATTAGAAACAGAAATTATTAGCCAAAAGAGAAGATTGTTAGCATTTTGGCGATTTGGCTACCGACAGCTTAATCCCTGGCGAATAGTATACGAACTTGAATATTGCAATGCGCAATTGGTGGTGAGAAATATCACGGAGGCGTTAGTAGCGGAAGGCCCGTGATAAGTTCCCGTGTTTCATGCAATGTGCATATGGTTTTGGTGGTGTTAATCGTAAACAGAGGCACGCAATGAAATCGTGCAGATCACGCTGCTGTAGGTTGATTTCCACGGAAGGCGCCATGTGGTGGGGGGGGGGGGGGTGGAAGGAAGTTCCCGTGAGGTGGTCGGGACATTTACGTTATGTCATGCGAATTTGGTTGGAGTTGAGTTGGGCCTGGCGTATAGTTTGGGTACCGGAGGCGTTCGTTAACGTTGACATTGAAAAATTTTTTTGTTTGGACTATTGTTGGATTGGCTTTGTTAAGTCGGCCGTTCAGTATTTGGAACTTGTGATGTCCTAGGCGGGGACACACCTTAGCCCAGCGTGGGCACCAA
>JAHWFP010157219.1:0-13545 GCA_023313725.1 Lithobius niger | reverse complement strand
AAATAAAGATGTTAATGGAAACTTTCAAAATTTGGGGAGAGGGGCTATGAAGGTGAGGCAGTTTGAACCTTTATGTTAACGAACTTTAATTGGGTGATATCTTATAATTTTTAGAGAATTTTTAGTTTTTATAATATTGGCGATGTTTTATCCAGGCTAATGTTATTTTTGGAACAATAATCCGTTTTCATTGATACGTCCTATGATTTTTTTTACCCCTGATGTTGCACCCTGTTATCAAAGATCTGCGCATCCAACAAATTTTGTTCGATTAACTGGTAATATTTACCTTGCCTTTTTTACAGCTAGAGTAAAAAATAAAATCCAAATCACCTGCATGTAAGCTGCCTACGCTCTGAAACCTTACCAGCAAGTGAAAGAAAATTATACTGGCGAAGAACACGTAGGTGTTTAACTTCACATTTTACCGTAACCTGTGGTTCCGTCTGTCAAGTACTATGTTATCAGACGCACTTGAAGGTAGGTCTTCCATTCGTATAATAATAATAATGGTGCTAATTAAACCAATAATGTATAACATTTGGAAGCCCTGCTATTGTTTTACGTTGCCAAGAGTGAAGTTTTTCACTTTTTTCGGAATTGCCTATAGCTTGGGTGTGGGAATGTTGCCTCTTAGCACCACTATCACACACAAAAAATTTCATCACTCTGAGATGATGTCTTGATATGCCACAAGGGGCTTCAAGTTTAGCTTTGTTTAACGTAGGCGAAATAGCTGAAAAATGGGGAAAAAAATGATTGGCGGAGCGAGCGAGCGAAGCGCAACCTATAACGGACATCAAATCGCAAAATGTTGGTTGGTTGGTTGCACATTTTTAGTCTGGGTGGAGCCCAAACGAAATATCGGATTGGAATGAAATTCGGTACAGCGCTTGATACCCTAATTAGTATCGCTGAGCCAAAATTTGCCATAAATCGAACAATTATTACGGGAGAAATTACAAATTTTCGAATTTATTTCTAACACTCACCATTGTTAATTTGGAGTCGTGAATAGTTAAGGAATTCCGACGAAGCATACACCATGCTAGTGGTAGTCAAGTGAACTTTAAAAAAAGCGGCAAATTAAATATTGGTTGCTTCTTTCTAGCTCATAAGCTTTTTCGACGTAACTCTATGAAATAATAACATTTGATTGTCGCATTTTAGCCACTACTGGAACATTGCAATCATAAAAAAAAATAGATTCCGTTAATGATACACCTTAGCATCATTTGAAAAAAAAAATGCTTTAAGGAATTACCTTCAGCATGGCAATGAAACTAGTGTTTACACTAGCGATGGGAATCCCAAATATGAAACCTAAATCATCGTATCACGGCGAAGTGACACATATAAAACCAAACTATACACGAGACGATGTATTTGCACCACAGCATGAAACAACAACATGCCTCCGTCTAATATTTTAAAGATTCCTCGTTACCACAGCAACGTGTATAGTCTCGATGCCACAGCGCATTAATGAATATGCCTAATCTCAAACACAGCTGCTACTTACGAAATAAAAATGACAACTAAAAATTAGGCCTAAAAGCTAAAAATTAGGCCTAAAGGCTAAAGTAGGCCTAAGAGCTACACTTTTTGACTTACAATATTGTGATCGTTACTGATAGATTATAATATGTTTTTCATATCGCTGTTGCTGTGCGTGGTAGAGTTGTGCGCCTCATTATTTTCGATTGTGGCGTTTTTAAGTAGGCTATTAGACCAGTGGCAGCATTGCCAACCTGCTGGATCTTTTGTGTAGGCTATTGTTAAAAACTTTCCGTTCTGATGATTGTTTAATTAGGCCTGAGAGCTAACACTTTTTTTTACCTACAATTTTGTGATCGTTGCTGGTAGATTATAATATGGTTTTAAGATTGCTGTTGATGTGCGTGATAGAGGTGTGCGACTCAATATTTTCGTTGGAGGCATTGTCAAGTATTAGACCAGCGGCAGCATTGCCAACCCGATGAATCTTTTGAGTATTGTTAAAAACTATCGCTCTGATGATTGTTTGGCATACAATTAAATGCTTTATTATTAACATTTGTAGTTTAGGGAAGGCACTTTGCGCAGCAGTAATTATTGTTGTAAACAATATTAGAATAATTATTGGCGGCGGCAGCCCCACCACCGTAACAACCTGCCGTTTTATTTTTAGTCGGCGGCGTTGGCTCGTATCTTTAGTGTTGGATGTGGAACGAAGCAAAAAATAACTAAACTGACACTAAGTGATGGAGCAAACGAAAGCCTATTTTAAAAAATACGATACGTAGCTTTGGCCTATTTGAAGAAAAAAGCTAAAATAAAACAATGGCCTGCAAATAACAACAGTACGTATCACCAAAATGCAGAGTCCAAGCTTAGCCGAGTGAGCATTTTCCCCAGATTTTTGAGGAGCATTAACAAATATGGTGCAGTCATTAAAATAAACACTAAATATAAATTTGAAATAAAAGTCTGTTTGCTCCACCTACAATAGGCCCAAAGCCTGTTTCCTAGTATTTTAACTGCTTTAAAATTTAATTTTAACATTATCTCATTTGATGCTCACAGAGCGGATGAAGGTAACTATTATTGTGAAAAATATTTTTCATGCACGATAATGGGCATTGAACAGTTATGGGCCAAAATAGGCTAAAACGCTATTTTGGGGCCATTTTCAATGCCAAACTATACCCACATTTTTTACCCAAAATTAAATTCTCTGTAAGTCTGGCGTGTTTGTAGATGGTTGTTGACAGCAAGAAACGAAATAATGTTAAAATTGAATTTTAAGCCTGCCAAATAATAATTTTTCATTTTTGAGCTATTTCGCCTATATTAAACAATGCTAAATTTGAATCCCCTGGTGGCAACTCAAGACATCATCTCAGAGTGATGAATTTTTTTTTATGTGTGAGTGATGTTAAAAGGCAACTTTTCCACACCCAAGCTATTAAGAATTCCGAAAAAAAAAATGTTTCACTCCACCCACTGTTGCTATCAGTGACAAGAGGGAAACGAGTATGGTTTTAGCAAGCAAGATAGCAGAAACTTCGGCTTATTTGGGGCTCTTTTCTTCTCATTGTTAGACGCCCAGGCCGAAGCCTATTTTTGTTTTGCCAGTTGATCATCTAATATCAATTAGCTCGCAGCACAAAGATCCCTAGAAACAGACTGTTTCGCCTTAGCAAGCGTAACCCAGCTCTTATCCACAAGGTATCCTCTACTGACCAGCCGAAATAAAGGCCAAACAGTCTGTCTAGTGATCTTTGCGGGCGAGAGCTAATGGATAGTAGTTGATATGTGTTCGTCGAAATCTGTGACAATAGCCTAAGAGATATCGATTCGATCAAACTCAACACACAAAACATCTTTTAAAAGTGGGATTGCTCATAATGTGAGAAATCAAATGAAAGTAATGCAAACGGTATGTGGAATTTTAAAGTTATACTTATAATTTTAGAGCTTACGCCATAAATTTCCAGGTTGGTAATGGTATAAACAAAGATATAAGTTTGTAACTTGGAGTTTATCACTTCAGGTCTAATGTTCTCACCAACTGTCTTATAACAGTTTCCTAAGCCTGCCCAACACTTGTTTTTAAGTAGCAACATACCAAGAGGTATTAGGTGTTGATTTGATGTCTGTCCAGCTTCTGTAGCTTGGTTGTAACTAAATGTCCTGGAAAGGTATCAGTTTAGGACTGAGTCATTCAAAACTGATGTGGCCAGTCTGTATTTGAAGTACTATAAGGAACTCTGGTACCTACATATAGGACATTACATTTAAAGTACGGATTTCGGTAAGTAAGACAAGACTTCGCCTAATCGATCTCGTCTCAAACAGTTTTTAAGTGGCTCAATGGCCTAATCGATCTCAACGTTTCAACTGGCGTGATCCAGTGATCACTAAATTCAGGTAAGAGAATCCAAATCCATTTTAAATCCACATCTGTGCATCTAGGTCGCATTAACCGATAATAGGATTTGAAGAGATTTCGCCTCCTTAAAAAAAACAGCTTCAGAAAAATAAATGGAAAATCAACTCTTAGGTTCATTTCGACCTTTTTTCTTTGATTCAAAATGACCTAACATTAAGCCAGTATGTGGAAATTTGGAAAATATTACCCCGCAGACTAACACTTTACAATAAATGAGTTTCAAATAAACGAAAGAAGAAACTAACCTATAGAGTTAATATCATTTTTATTTTTTTGCATGTTGTGTGCGGCTCTTGTTTTTGTGAAGAGGGTTTCCCCTAAATAATTTCCCCTAAATAATTAAACTGCGAGTTAACCGCTAATGCCTGTCTGCCCAGAACCCTTGTCCGTGCATAACCGCTTCGACAAATATGAAGGCTAGGTTTGTTAGGCGAGTATATATTCAGTGATCGACGAGTATAAACTTTTGTTTATCTTTTTTACAGTAATTTATTTTATAAACTTTGATGGCACATAAATTATTGGTAAACGATGAGGACTTAACAAGGCGTAAAAAAACGGCAGCTTTGCAGATCTGGTTTCACCATTGCATTAGGTCTAACAAATTTGATAGGCTACGTTTACTAGGCAATTATCTTACAGTTATTATTCAATGATCAATGAGCATACACTTTTGTTTACCATTTTTGCAGCAATTCATTTCAGAAACTTTGATTGCTCTTAAATTATTGGTAAACAATGAGGATTTAGCATGGCGTAAACAAACGGTAGCCTTTCACATCTGGTTTCACTACTGCTTTATCCACCAGGCCTAAAGCAGTACATCTTGTTTCCCCCGTATTAGTAATTGAAAAATAATTTTTTTCTTGTTATTAATTCCAGGTATCATTGGTTTATGCCGTGACCACTACAACATGCTGAAAATACTTGTACGTGAGTGATAGTTATAGGAATAATAGGCATAATACTAGGACTAATAGTTCAAAAGATCAAAATTACTCGGACGAGCGAGAGCTGCTAAAATAAAAAACATGAGCTCACTATATACCCCAATCGGAAATGTAAATTCACCCCGGCGAAAAATAACTTTTTGAGGTGGAATTTTTTCATTGTGAAACTCCTTACATTTGGGAAATTAGTCTTGTACTGGTATCAAACTTACGTATCGCTTTTAAATGTTTGTAGAATTGGGCGATCATCTTCAGTACTGCAAATTAATCTGTAGTTAACGGCATAAAAGCGGTTGAAAGCTGTTGTTGAAGCTGCTGTTTGTTGGTTGTTGGTTTGTTGGCTGTTGGTTGTTGAAGCGGTTGAAGCTGTTGTTGTTCTACTGAGTAAGCATCTTGTTTCTGTGTACATGCGGAATTAAAAATTAATTTTAAATACAGATAAATAAATACTTGTTGACTTGATCTTGTTGATCATATTAATTTCAACTTTGATTCTCTGACATATAAGTTATAGTGAAAATAACCTCACTCTCTATCCCCATGTTTTTCTTAATCGTTCTAAAGCAAAAAAAAAATTTCTGAAATAACCCAGGATTCCATAACTAAATGAAACTAATCACGAAATCTCAAGATGAAAATTTCAGCTCAGAATTAGATGCGTAGTTACCACTTTATGAACCATTCAGGCTCGTAAATAGGGATACAGATACGGAGTGCCGTTCTGTCTCCATCCACTAACAATGTCAGTCATTTCATACTGTTTTTTTTATACACATGATTAATATAATTTTCTCAATAGAGTGAAAATAGTTATCTGAAAACCCGAGAAAAAAGTCGAAAATTGGGATTGTACAATGCACTACTGGTTACAAAATATTTTCCCATCATTCGAGGATTATTATAATTCTCTTTTATTTTCAGTCCAGCGTTTTTATCATCGGTTTTGGGTTTCTGGCCTTAGGTAATTACAGCCCTGATGAAATGTACTTAGAGGATTTCAACTTGCACACGATGGTAACAGCTTACACTCTCAGTGTACTTATAGCCGTTTATGCGTTGAATACTAAGGTAAGTAACAATAATGTTGAAAAAATTATGATTTGTGGGTGTATGCCATTAGGCTGATTGGAGTGTCATGAAGGGGTCAAGTACCCACATACATTTACAACATTCCGAACTGTTTGTTTGTATTTGAAAAAAAAAACTTGTTTCCATAGACATCAGGTATAACTGCTGCTCAAATTGTATTTTTTTTGTTTTTAAATTGCACATGTGTATCCATTCCTGTAGTTTTCAGTTTTCTCAAACAACCCGAAGAAGCAAAACTATTACCTGTTTTCAATTCCATTCACAAATACTTGTTTTAGTTATTGATCTGCTTTTGTTCGGCTGCGGGGCCGTCACTGAAGGACACTGCACAAGATGTTGAATTTTGGCCACTGCTGGCAACAATTTCCTCTTCATCAATATCTGTAGGCGATTGCCACAGTGGTTTAGGATCTGGGGTGTACAGTTGCACTTACAACCTTACATAGTTTCCATGCAGACCCAATTCTGACTCTACCTACATGCTGCTAAGTTGAACGGTGATATACACTGGTTTATTAACCCTGTTTTTCATTGAGTAGCCTATGAACACTGAGATAATGTACTTTAGATAATGATAATGATAATGATACTTTAGATCCGAAATTTCTGCTCGTTAATAAATGAGAAAATGAAACGGAGAAACCAGACATTGGTGTAACACTAAGCCCTTTATTTAAACTGTCTTCCCATGTGTCTCACCCAATCTGTTAAGACTGTCGATGCAGATTGATGATATATAAGGCTAGACGTAAACTGCTATTATTTTCAAGTTGCTGAAACTGATTGTAAACTGCTGAAACGTTGTCTGATACATGACAAAGTCGACGATTCTTAAATGTCTAAGGGCAAAAAAAAAATAAATACTTTGTTTTACAGGAGCGTGCATGTCTCCAAAAATCGTGCGTGTGAATTTGTTTTATGATTTCGTTTCCCTTTTGAAACAAATAAGGTGCAAGCGAGTCACCAACACTTATGAGAAAAAAGCGTGCTTTGAAGAGAGAGGGCAAATGTAGGCCTAGATAACATTGTATGTCGACCTACCCCCCAAAAAAAATTTCTCACCTGTACAGGCTAAATTTTGGTATAAAAAATAAAATTAAAATCCGCCAGCCTGCATGTTGCTATTGAGTCATAAACTCCCCTAAAACAAGGTACCTTTTACCCCCTAAGCAGACTTGCAGCACTGACAACAAATTGTGTAGTTTTATATGTAGACTTGGGACATTTGTATACTTGCAAAAGTAATGCACACTGAAACGGATGCTCTAATGACCAGACTCAAAAGTGTCACATCCTACTACAGGTCAAGGAAAGTCTGATGCTAGACGTGTGATCTCGAAGGCTCTGTTTGCTTAGCTGGTCAATACCTAAGCAATTTACACATAAAGAAGTAATTTCTTCAATAGCTTTTGACAGAATAATCACAGCATGGGATTTAATCTCCTCCAGAACTAAAGGTACCACGTTGATATTAGGTTTGGAGGCTAGGACAAGAAGAAGTTGCGTCCCTGCTGCAGGCCTCTCACAGTTGGGGGCTATGGCACTCCATCAAGTACAATATATCACAGACACCCTGCTGGAATGCGAGAAATTTATATTTGTCTACTTTTAGCTGCTGGGGGTAGGACGGGGGGTAGACTACTTAAAGTGGACTCATTCACCATTCATGGCAAACTTTCTTTTTTGAATAAAGTTTTTTTTTACTAGTTATTACTTTCTTTACACTGTGTATTTAATGACCATAAACACAAAGAAATTTTTTTTATTGATTAAGGTAATATTCTTTCATTTTCAGACAGACTTGACTGGTCCAGGTGCGATGCTTCTCATGCTCTGTATGTTACTATGTAGCCTATCATTTCGATTAGCTGCCTTCATAACTAAAGATCCGGTAGTTTCATTGATTTCAATCTGCTTACAGGTTCCTCTACAGGGATTGGTAAGTCAAATTCTTGTCGCACAGGTCACCCACAGGATATCCACATAGGTTATCACATCGCAAGGTTATCCACAAACTAATCAACTGAGTAGTATAGTCGCTTAATACGTTTTGGATAATTACGCTAACTGAGAGTGGTTTTCAGAAATCGTAGAAGGGATCAAGGTGTTGCAATATCGCCAGTTTTAAAAAATGGTTAAGACGTGCTAAGAGGTATTCCAGCATCACACTGTATCTAACAGACAAACTCCCCTTCACGCCGTGGAAGTACAAAGAAAATCTCTGTTAATTAACGCATACAGCATCAGTGCTGATACAAGAACCTTTTCTTTATTTTTCAGAAATAAGAATTTTGTGGTTAGGAGTTAAATGCTAAAATGCTGAACTTACCAATTTAGTAGGAGCAGATCATAATCAGCAGATGACAAACAGTCACTTTGAAGGGTTATTGAAATTACGGAATAATCCGTACGATTACCATACTACCACTTCTCAAAAGAACGCATCATCTTAGCGCGATGATTCGGGACACATTTTTAATCATGGGTTGTTTAAAATTCTTTAAGAATGTGTGTTCAGCCTCCCTGCAATTCTCTCCGCCCCCCCTTCCTTCCCGACTTTTCTAGGTTTTGTTCCAATGTTCACAAATAAGAAGCCCCAGAACATTCATCACATTCATCCACCACATCTTGTAATGGGGTCACAAATTACTTGAGATGCTATTAAAAAATTAGGGTAGCTCGAGCAATTATTGACCCAATTACAAGATGTGTTGGATGAACGGGTGGATGACTCAGGAGGTGGGGTGGCAGAATCACAGGGTGGCTGAACACACAAAAGAATTTTATGCACAAACCATGATTAAAATATGTCCCGGAGCACTATGCCAAGATTGCATTTTTCTGAGCAGTGGTAATAAGGTGATCGTAGGGATTCTTCCGTAATTTTAATAACCATTCACAGTGAGTGTTTATAAAACATAGCAATTAATATACTTCATGGTGCCAATGTGCGATGGGAAGTTTATGGTACAGTTTAACTGCATGCTCTGCTAGTGACTCATACGAGGGAGTAGGGATGAATTAGTCATTCAAGTGGCCAATGGGAGATTTAAGCTAGTTTCTGGCCACCAGGGTACTTCCTACGAGGTTAACGATTCCCGTTTCACACCCTGATAGAACTCCTTTAAATATCATGGCAGTGAAGTGAGCACATTACACACCTGATCAACTGCAAGTCGAACAGTGATAATGTAGTCCATAGTAAATCATTCACTGGCTCTTCGGGATTGGTGACTCAGTAAACTAAATGATCTTACAAAAATCTCGAACCCCTCTGATTTTTATTTCTGTTCTCCAAAATGTACACTATAGTAATGTGTACATAGCCTATACAGAGATGTTAATTTTTTTTTAAATTCCGGATCCAGGAAAAAATATGAACTAAAATAATGTGAAGTACAACCTAGTGATAAGGTAGTTCCCAGTGTATTGCCCACTGACCCTTAAGAATTGGTGTACCACTATAACCTGTATGGCTCCGGGTCGAAACCTGATGAAAATCACTAATCTCTCTGGTTTTGAGTTCTGTTCTGCAAAATAGTACTTGAAAAAATAGTCAATATTTGTTTCTGCAAAATAATCAAGTATAGTTGAAATGTGTAGCGATGTATTTTTTTAAAATTCCAGCACCAGGAAAAATATGAACGAAAATAATGTGAAGTACATCCTAGTGATAATGTATCCTCCATATTATCCCCTGACACTTTGGAATTGGTGACTCAAAACCTAAATGACTCAGGGTCTATACCGTACAAAAATTCATATTCCCTCTAGTTTTGAGTTCTGTTCCACAAAATTGTAACTGTGGAAATATTTAAAGTGATTTTAATTTTTTTTTTATATTAGTTACAGGACAAAATATGGACTAATACAATCTGAAACTCTATTGCATAAGCTGTTCATTACTTTTATTACTTAAGTATAATGTGGAAAAAATAACTCTGCTATATTCCACCCAACTGGCAAAGTATGTAGAAATAAGATATTTTAAGAGAGTTTGATTATTGATCATACAGGATATGTATTCATATTTCGAACGTTTCACTAAATATTATTCCTTACTTTCCACTATGTAATAAATACCTTTCACATTGAAGAATAGGAACGGCAAATCAAGCCAACATGTTGATTTGCAATATTTGTAATCTCAGTTTTTCTCAATATTTATTTAATCTCAATATTTGTTCTCTCTTGGATGAGGAAGATTGCAAGAGTGTGCCAAACCCCGCAGTGTGCACGCATTTCAGGTTTAGTTTGATGCCTTCTAGCTTCGCATTCGTGTAAATTCTTTGGGGTTCCTCATTGCCCAGCACTGCTTTTTGGTTATACTTGCAATGTTGTATTCGTTTTTGCTGTCCGTTGAGGAAATGTCATCAGAGAAGATGGTTGTCAATCCCGTTGAAACTTGCAATGCAATTACTGCTTAAAGCAGTAACTGGTTTACCCAAGCCCTATTCACTCGCTCTGAAATCTAGCCCCACTAGTGTCCGGAGTACTCGCGATTAAAATGTGGTGCGCCATCTGGCTACAGACTAGTGTCTCGAACTACTGCAGCACAAAAACAAAACACTTCATTTACATTATCTTCTTTAGTATTAGAATTGCAATTTTATTTTTTGTTACACGCGTGTCCCGCTAAAATTTACGCGATTTCTAAAACTGACGTTGTGAGGAAATTAGCCGATGGTAGAGTTTCGATGTTTTGTAGTTCGCTTTGCATAAATATAACGAAATTGCATATAACGATGCTGCAGTAATGAAGCTAGAGCTTTAGACTCACAGTCACTTCCACTTTTGTCGGCAGTTGGTGCTCTTGTGGCGAATTTGAGAAACTAGAGTATCTGTCCCGGAGTTTTGCACATGGTGCTTGCACACAGTAAAATCAGTGTTTGGGCAAGTGAGCTCTGCAGATTCAACTCTGGATTCAACTGCGCAGTGCAGATTCAAGTCTGTCCACTCTGGTCGTTTAAAATAAAAAGAGTTGTCATCGCTATTATATGATATAAACTTGAAAACGATGCGAACGTCAAATCCCTACGGAATGTGAATGACATGACCATTGTATCGTAGGATAGCAAAAACAATTCTGGCAACTCGGGTCATGTAAAATAAAAAGGGTTGTCATTACTATTATACGATGTAAACTTGCAAACGATGCGAACGTCAAATCCCTACGGAATGTTATTGGCATGACCATTGTATCTGTGGGATAGCAAAACAAGTCTGAAAACTTTTTTGTCGTGTAAACTAGAAAGGGTTGTCATTACTATTGCACGCTTTAAATCTTGAAAAACCATACAAACGACAAATCCCTAAACAATGTCGATGACCATGGTCTCTGTGGAAAAGCAAAAGTTTGACAACATTGGTCATGCATAATAAAAAGGGTTACCCTTACTATTGAACAATGTAAATCTGGAAAACGATGCAAATGTCAAATTCTTACAGAAGTTGAATGAGTTTGGCAACTGCGGTCGTGTAAAATAAGAACGGTTGCCCTTACTTTTGTGTGATGTAATCTTAAAACTGACGCTAATGTCAAACTCAAAAAAAGCGAAGTGATAGTGAACAATTTGTTCAAACTTTTGCCTTTACTGTGTGTAATTAACAAACATTTTTGTCCTTTATTTCAGCCGTGCACGTTGCTTGTGATACATCGTTCGTGAAACATCATTTTTAAGTGTGATTTATTTCTTTCAAACATATATGAGGGTATGGTTGTGCGTACAATAGCTAACTTGATGCTAAATTCCTACTTACGGCTGGTACTACAGGATACTATCTATCCGAATTGCTCCTTATACAGAGATGGTTCAGGCAATTTCTGGACACAGTAGTTGCTTTTACGTAAAATAAATAAACAATCTTTTTTTTAAATTTGATTTGTAATGTTTTTTTTAATGATTGGTTGGATTACAGTTAAATCGATGGTTTATAAGTTGTAATAGAAAAAACTCTTATTTTGGTGCAACATTAGATAGAATAAATTTTCAGCCTTCTACCCTACCACAACCACTGCTTAATCATTTTTGCTGAAATATTAATCCATATACAAAACTGATAAGCAAGGCTTATTAAGCAGGCTTTTCACCTGCAAGCATATAGAACGTCAATGTCATAATGTAGCGAGCTTACGATTGACGTAACGTTTACCAGTGCCTATGCTTAGAGTTAAATTGGGTGCAGTTAGTCTAAGAGTTACACTGAGCCTCTGTTAATTTTTGTTAATGGTTTAGTAGCCGCTGTGCTGAGTGGACAATTAAAAAAAAACACATCACGTGACTGTTTTGTTATAGGTCCAGATTATGTTACATACTTTTTTCACTTATTATGAATGTGCTAGGGTTCTTATAACGTTTTTTTAAAAAAAAATTTCATTTCGAGTTCATAAAAATACCACACGTAAAAAGTTTTACGTGTGGCATTGTGATCACACCGAATGAAAGTTTTTGTCTAAAAAATTCTAAATTCGGTCAGTATTTTTCAGATCCACACTTGCTTTCCTATTTATCGTTCGTAATCATAAGATCCCCTACTCTGAATTAAAAATCCAGTTCTGAATATAAAAAAAAAGTGGTCTTAATAAAAAAAAAACTTGTAAGAAATAAAAAACAAGTTCGGACATATTTCAAATATTCCGTTTTCATGTAGTACTCTGTAAAAGACTTTCTCACTGTTTTATTTTCAGGTTTTGGGGTTGGACCTTCAACGCTATATGGGAAATAGATCTCAAAAAATGAAAGGCGGTCCATTTAAATTTTCTACTACTTTCTGGATCACGTTACATGTTGCTATGTATACCATTTTTCTGTTTCTTCAAATTCTGGAAGTCTACCAACGGTCTTGGTAAGATAGTTAATTCATTATTTTTATAAAACTGTGAATTGTCAGTTTCCATAAAATAAAATTGGACAGCACCCAAATTGTGAGGAAGAAAACCATAAGAAAATAGAATATCTTAGATAAGATCAACGTATGGAACAGTTTATAAACATTTGAGTAAACATTAAAAAAATCAATCAGTATCAAAGAATAAGAAGTAGATAATCTGCAGTCATTTAACCAACCAAAGGCTTTAAAATACGTATGATTGTACATTTACAAAAATTTTTTTAGCTCGTACCAAGTGTCCGGCAATACGCACTTTGATGCCTGGTGTACCCCAGAACAGTGACACATCAAGGAATTTTATTTGGAGGGGCAAAAAAAAATGGGTTTGAAAACTAATGAGTTTTTAATGATGTCAGTGATTTTTCATGCTTTTAAAAAAGCTCAATTTGAGAAATTTTGTTAATGGCAGCAAATTCCGTACTTCTTTGTTCAGCTTCAATGCAAATAATTTTTCACACCTTGGGAGGAGGGGGGGTGGAGGAGAGGAAACACTGGCTCGGAAAACGAATTTGGGTTGTTGAGAGCTTGGTCACGCATGTTGTCGTTCTGGATGCAAAAAAGAGGGGCTGCTGATGTAACTAGAAAGACAAGGCGAGGAAATGCTGGCTCGGTGAACGTATTTTGGTTGTTGAGAGCTTGGTCACCAATGTTGTCCTTCTGGATGCAAAAAAGAGGGGCTGC
>JAHWFP010157195.1:0-19571 GCA_023313725.1 Lithobius niger | reverse complement strand
AGAGACTGCAATCACATTCCTGTTGCCGGGGATGTGGTGTGGTCAGATGGTTGTCTTGAGTTCTATGCAAAGTTGGAAGATTGACAAGGATGTTTCTTGAAGTTGCGAGACCTGGTTCCTCCCTCTTTCCAAAAGTAGGCTACTGTCGTTGTGTTGTCTGGTTGCATTTGGATGATCTTGATGACATGTTGGAAATGGTGTAGGGCATAGAGGACACCTTTTAGTTCCAGAACATTTGTGTGGTCTTGATTCTCACTTGTCCGAGAGCATGATGTTTCGTGGTGGGCTATGTGTGCCCCCCCCCCTCCCTCCAGGGAGGCGTCGGTCAACAGGAGGGGGTCTGGAAGAGGATCGTGGAGTGGAAGAGACCGCAAGAGAATCTGGATGTCTGACCACCATAGAAGGGTCTCTATTGTTTGTTGGAAGAGTGAAGTTTGGTTGATCTCGTCGATTTCCCCACACGCGGAACTGGTGGAGAGGTGGGGTCTTTCATCTCACATAGGGGACAAGATTTGCCATGAGTCCATCTTGCCGATGAGGGAGATTTTAGTTCTTCATGTGTGCGATGAGACTTGAAGAAAAAGAGTATGCTTGCGCTATGGTATGTCTTCCATCCTGTCTGGTAAGAGCATCACTGTTGCAGATTTTAGGTTGAACAAGACTCCTAGGAAGATGAAATCTTGGACTGGAACGAGTCTTGAATTCATGATGTTTATGCCAAAGCCTAGCCGATTGAGAAGGGAGATCGTGGTGTATTGATTGAAGCCGAGATCTTCTGGGTCCGGGCTGTTCAATAACCAGTCTCCTAGACTGGCTGCTGCAATTTGATTTTGATGGTGGCGCGAGAACTGGCTTTAGTGTGAGGGTAAAGATCCTAGATGCTGCATTTAGCCGAATGGAAGGCATCCACTCTTGGTCCTCCATGGCCAGGTGAATGGAGGAGTGAGTGTTTTCTTGAGGTAAGTAGGTGGTGGTTTAGTCTCCCCTTTCCTTTTTTTTGGGGGGGAGGAGGGGGAGCATGGAAGAACACTGGGAAACGACAGGGAGGAGCCATGTGGAACCGGAGGTCCCTCTTGATGTGACAGCCAACTTTGAGCAGACGAGTGAGACGGCCCCGGTGAGAAAGGGGCCAGTCCCGTTCCATAACACCAGAGAGCTGTCAACGTTCACGGTGTGTGGACAGAGTTGCTTGATGTGGTTCGACCCTGGGAAACGACAGGGAGGGAGCTGCGATGTCTCAAATGTGTCCAACGGTGATTCAAGACGAAAGGCTGGCAAAAGGGAACACTGGGCAGAAGTCCGGCCACAGGAGAGAGCCCGGTTGGCTCTGTTGAGGACGAGCACGTTGATCAGAGAGTGCCTTTCGTGCCGTCTTGAGTGTGGATCAACCCTGGGAAACCCATGATGTCTTGATTGTTGCAGACGGTGACCTGGGCTGAAAAGCCTGCGAACGAAAATCGAGAGCCTGGTTGGCTCTGTTGAGGTTGGAAAAAACATCCATAGTCAAGATAAGCGAGGCGGTCATGGCCCGCTCGGCTGCAGAACACAGGTGAGCGATTGACTCTACCACAGCGAAAGAAGACACCTTGGCCGGTCGCGTCGGTAGTGGATTGTTGTGTCTTGGGTTACAGCAGCGATGGAGGGAGGCAGCTTGACCGTGCGCTGGTGGTGGGCAATGGCGTCTTTCATGGTGAAGACCGGCGATTGGAGTAGCCCTCGCCGTAGCGAAGAGATCTGGACGCATCGGTAGTGTTGGTGAATGTCGGCAGCATCAATAGCCATGGAGCTGGCAAATATGGGACAACCGTTGTGGGGATTAAATGTGGATCTACACTGAAAAACAACAAGGAGGGAGTCCTGACGTATTGTCCATTTCAAATGGTGAAAAACATTCGAGAGAAATGGTTTAGGCCCAACCAGCTGTCAATCTAGGTGGCTGATGACAGATTGCCACGGTGAAAGAACACAGCTTGGCCGGTCATGTTGATGGTGGACGGCCGTGTCATTCATGGTGAGTCAGGGGAAAAGATAGCCCGGTCAGTGCTGTGAAGGACGGGCATGATTAACAGAGAGTGCCTTGTGTGCTGGCATTAGCAGGGAAGGTGGTGTTTGGATCAACTCTGGGAAATGACAGGGAGGGAGCCACGATGTCGTGTCCATTTCAAATTGAGAAGGAAAAGCTTCCGATTTGGCCCGTTCAGCTGCCAAAATCAGGCGGGTGATGACTGGGGTGGATGTGGATCAACCCCGGCAAACAACAAGGTGGGAGCATTTCTCACTTTTTTAAAATTTATTTATTAATATGCTTATTATTTATTATTATTATTAATTTTTGTATACATATTTATATTATTACATTCTGTGAGCCTTTGATTGAAGGTGATTTAAGGTAAACCTAAGCAGCATGACAGTGATGCTTGTTTTCATTTGTCTTCAGTAAGCCTTTTGTCGTAGGATGAAAGAGAGAACCAAGGCGGCAAGTTGGCAGGGCAAAGCTGGCATCTTGCTAGACGGCCATTGTTTGCTTCGTTTGGAGCCTATCATGAAAGCGAGAGGGGATTCCCAGGCAGCTAGGACGATAGGCGATACCGCACGATGAGTGCTCATGTTCAGCGGCTCTTGATGGAACGAAAGAGGGAGTCAAGCCGAGATCCAACCGTAGGTGAAGCGGGGACGACAGGATGGCTGAGTAAGAGACGTTTTCGGGAGCATGGCGCAGTGATCGGCCGGCACCGACACATCAATTGGTCCCGGCGAAGGAGAAACAATTTGGCGGTGACGAAAAATCTCCGGCCTGGGTGCAGATCCGCGGAGTGCATTGTGCGCCTTGGATCGGGGAGTTTACAGCGGTGTTAGCTGTTTCGTCGACGGCAGGGATGGTCAACTTGACAGGCGAAAAAGGCGCGACCGGTGGAGATGTCCTTCTGGAGAATCTTCTTTCCTACAGCGCTGTGTCGGTCCTACCTGCATGATTGTCACGACCTTCCACAAGCGTGCCATTTAAGAGTGACCAAGACCGTCAGAGACAGAGCAATCGCCCATTGGTAATGAATGTTCACAGACTGTAAAAGATACGTGAAGTCGCGCCACACACTAAAGAAAGAAAGCGGGTGACATGTAGTCTGTAAACCCCAACCATCCCTTTCACATGCTCGAACCCGGCCTGGTCACATGCTCGAACCTGTCCCGAACCCCACACACCATCACCAGTATGTAGTCACCATGGTCCACTACTTCATGAAGTACTGCTGGATCATAGCCAACAAGAACGCGAAAGATGGCAGTGGAGAACCTCCTGAAGGAAATCTTCAATGAATACGCGTCAACAGACATCCTAGTCTCTTATAATAGACTGGCTTTCATAGCTAAAGTTTTTGAAGAGCTCCTCACTATTTCTGCCAACCTGCCAACCAAGGCGGCAAGTTGGCAGGGCAAAGCTTGCATCTTGCTAGACGGCCATTGCTTGCTTCGTTTGGAGTCTATCACGAAAGCGAGAGAGGATTCCCAGACGGCTAAGACGATAGGCGATACCGCACGATGAGTGCTTGTGTTCAGTCGCTCTTGATGGAACGAAAGAGAGATCCAAGCCGAGATCCAACCGGGGACGACACGATGGCCGTTTACGAGACGTTTTCGGGAGGGTGGAGCGGTGATCGGCTGGCACCGTCACAGCGATTGGTCCCGGCGAAGGAGAAAAACTTTGGCGGTGACGAAAAAACTCCGGCCTGGGTGCAGATCCGCGGGGTGTAAGTTCGTATTTGGACTTACGAAGTTTTATTTTTCATATGCGCTTGTTAAAACTTTGCTAAAGAATAAAAATAAAAGCAGCCTGGTAGATGTTCCTGATAACCTCCTGATAAACAATTTTTATTTGCCCTAACGAGCTTATACCCGATTTCACCCTACTGTTGTGAATTTCCCATGCGATAGAAATCTTTGCAAACGTTGGAAACAGGTGTCTTTGGTCCAGTGTGGGAACGTGCCCTTTATAGAGAAAAAGCTCCCTCAACGACGTTGATTTGTGTTACTGGCTAGCTACTAGCTAAGGACAGGGCTCCCATGTTAATTCTCAGAGGGTATAAACACACATCTGCAGCTCCTTACAGAAAGTTCGCATATCTTGACCTAGGCACACAGGTAAAATAGTACGGGGAAGTGCCTTTTTCTAAAATGAGGGTTGCAGCTAGAAGCACATGGCCCGGAAGTGGCGCGTGAATGCAAAATTATTGCTGTAACCATTGTCATCCAACTGTTTATTATTGGATTTGTAGGATGTTTTCTATGTAGAGCACTATAACAAAGTAAGGACATTTTATAAGTTTTCCCAAACCCGGTGTCATCGGTTTTTATGCGTTGCCTTGTTGTTGTTGAACAAACGGAAATTGGGGAGGCAAGCATGATGAAGAATCTAAGCATGAGCACTATTTTCGTAACCTTGCACCTCCGTAACACTTATCGAAAGTTCAAAATTGTCTGCAATAAAGTGACACGAAAAGTTGAAATATCGAGCTGCAATACTAGCCGGATGCATCTATAGTAAAATCCATCAGCATCAGTCAGTGGAGTGTGAAAGCGACGCGACCAAGCCTGCTTATACCACTGATATCTAAATGCATCCGCGAGCTCGAACTATGCAGAAATAGCGTTACAATGCACTCGCACAAATTTTTTAATGCTAATAATTTTAGGCATTTCTCTATAGCATGTCTTTATTATTGCTCCAAAATACCAGTATTACCGGTAGATTTTGGTTTCTATTGCGTATTGAAAATATAGATTGCTATTTTAAACCATTCTCCTTCTCATAATGCAAAAAATAATTCAAAGATATCCTTCCATGCCGCTACCCACTGTGCAGCCTCCTCATATATTATAAATCGAAGCGGAGAGCCTTGCGTCATCTTTTCGATCCTCTATTGTGCCCAGATGGCGACAAGAGGGGAGGAGGGTGGAAAGAAGGTAAGGTATATTTTCAATAGGCAATAGAAACCAAAATCAACCACATAATACTGGTATTTTGGAGTGTCTAGTTGCTGTGAAAATGTACATTACCTATTTTAAAGCATTCCACAGACTTTGTCGAGGCGGCGGGCGTCATCTAACAAAGCCCCCTCGGGTAGCGAGCGGTTCCCTACACAGATCAAAAAGTGTGCATAGGGGTTAAAAGTACACGTCGGGCTGCCACAAAATGCCCAATCCGGTAAAGACCTTCCGCATGATGAGACATATCTCGGTGGTAGTGGGAGGTGAAGACTGTCGGGCTTCGCAATGATGCGGCCTCCATGATCTAATGCGCCCAGGAGGTGGAGATTGCATGTAGCTCGTGAGCGGTAACACGAATGCCTTCTTCTGCACAGCTAATGTCCAGAGCATCATAGGCCTGGACAATCACAGTTTTGAGCCATGTAGCAATCATCCGTGTTGAAGTAATTCCCACTTTGGTGTAAAAGGTAAAAATAACTGGGTCCGGCCACGACAGATAGGTTTGGATGCCTTAAGGTAAAAGTGGATCTCTCGTACGGGGCATAGTGCTCGTTCTTGATCATCGCCAAGTGTGTTGGATAGTGAGGGCATGATGAACGGTCGTGTTCTATTCTCTGGTTTTTGAGTCTTGGCACGGAAAGTTGGTCGTGGAGTGACAGACAACCGGTGTAATTGTCTAGAAAGAAACAGTCTATGGCGGTGGCTGATAGCGCCTGTAGTTCACCACACCCAAGACAGGCCGCAAGGGCTACTAAGAATACAGTTTTTCGTGTCAGGTGACTTAGCTGACAGGAAGTCATGGGTTCATATGGTGGGGACAGTAGAGCTGAGAGGACAATGGACAAATCCCAATCAGGGAACTGTTTAGGCGTGCGAGGCCTGTAAATTCGGAAAGAATGGATGAGAGAAGAGATCCGAAAATCATCGAAGAGTCGGTTGCTGCCAGCAGCCCTGAAAACATCATTTAGGGCAAAGCGATATACTAGGATTGTAGATCCACTTAGGCCACTGTCAAACAAGGAGGTTAGGAAGTGGAAGAGTTCTGGGAGAAGGGGATGACAGAATCAACTTGTTCCTTGATACACCAACGAAACCAACGTTGCCCGTGGCTGTCATAGATTTTGTTGGTAGAGGTGCGGACGGCTCGGGAGTCAATGCGAAGGGCCTCGTCCTCAAATACTCCGGTTGCTCGGAGGAGTTGGACGATAACAGCCACCCGTGTAGACGGAGTGTTTGCGGGTTTGGATGTAGGATTGTCCTGTTGCCTTGTGAGAGTAGGTCCGGGCGGATCGGGAGGCGGCGAAGTGCATCGATGAGTAGATCGAGAAGTGCCAGAAACGAAGCTGCCACTCGCCAATCCGGGGCGATTAATAGAAACCCGCCCTGGGAGTTCGCAATTTTGCGAAGAACTAGCGGCAGAAGGGTGGGGGGAAGGCGTATGTGAACAGGTGGTTCCAGTCGAAGGTGAGAGCGTCCACTGCCCAAGCTCTAGGATTAGAGAGCGGATTGACCAATTGGGGAAGTCTGGCATTGAGCCTCGTGGCAAATAGGTCCAGCATTGGTCGTCGCCATAGATGGAATAGGTCGGTGCATACTGAGGAATGCAGAGTCCATTCGCTGGTTGGCGGAGCACGCCTGGAGAGGGAGTCCGCGATCACATTCTGGTTGCCAGGAATGTGGAATGTAAGAGGCAGATTTGGAGTTGAATGCATAGCTAAAAAATCTCCGAGGTTATTTGATGGAGGGACAAGGATCGTGTCCCACTCCCTTTTCGGAGATATGCAACAGCAGTAGTGTAGTTGATGTGGATCCGAACAGTGTGTACAGCTAGATAATGTTGGAAATGCCACAGTCCTAGGAGGACTGCTCGTAATTATAAGAGATTGATATGATCGGGAGTCTCGCGGTTCCATGTGCCAGAGGTAGTTATGTTGCCGATGTGGGCTCCCCACCCTGCCATTGATGCATCTGTAAAAAGGTGAATCTGCGGGAGTGGGAACCGAAGCCATGAGATTGAGTATCTCCATCCACTAATTCATTGTTATGAAGAGAAAGGACTGGTTGAGAGGTCGAGCAGATAGCTGAACAGCTTGTTGCGGGTCGCCCCATCCTGCTAGTCATTAATGATGGAAAGGTCTGGCCATTCACCTGCCGTAAGGAACTAAAATCCGCGAAGGAGTCGATGATTCCAATGATGGAAGCGAGATCGCGAAAGGTGTAAAGAGGCAGTTTGAGGAAGGAGCGGGAAGTGGAGAGATGATTCTCGATCCTTTCTGGGGATGGCATGACCAACGGCTGGGTAAGATCAAAAAATACTCCGAGGAACTTGAAGGTTTGGGAAGGTTTTAACTGTGATTTGGGAAAGTTGATGCCCAGGCCTAAATGGTGCAAAAGACACACAACGACGGATAGGTTGTTGCTCAGTAAAGAAGGATTGTGGTGAGGCATGAGGCAGTCGTCGAGAAAGGCGTGAATGCGGATGCCTTGTTGATGAAGGTGGGCTAACACTGGGCACATTACCAGGGTAAAAATCCGAGGAGTGGCATTTAGGCCAAACGGGAGACACAGGAATTCGTAGGCTGCACCATCATGAATAAAATGGAAGAGATGCCAGACAGAGGCATGAAGGGGAATGTGTAGATAAGCGTCCGCTAAGTCTAAAGAAATTGTCCAGTCCTGAGGTAGTAACGAGTCCCTAATGGAGGAAGTTGTTTTCATCTGGAAATGAGGATTGCGGATGCATTGATTGAGGTGTCTGAGATTGAAGATGAGGCGGGTGCCTCCTGTTTTCTGCGGTAGAAGCCCAGCTGGAGTGGTTGTGGCACAATTCGGATCGCAGCCTTCTGTAGGAGAGAAGAAATTTCTGCTGGAGCAGGATGGATGGTGGGGTTTCCATTTCCCAAGGCGGACTTCGCAATGGGGGAGGAGAAAGAAACTTTGGTTTGAATCAGTTGTGAATTACGGAAAGAATAACGATATCGGACGTAATCTTTTGCCAAGCTTTAGCATAAAACTGAAGGCGTCCCCCCACAACTTACGGGGGTGGAGAAAAGTCAGTAATGGGATCGACCCTAGGACGGGAGATGATTTCTGGTGTTTCCCATCAGGAGTGGAGGATCAGCCCAGGGGTCGTACGCTACCACGGCCCTGGAATCGTGATGGAAAGGGCGACGAGGAACGAGGAGAAGGTGTCGCAGGGACATCGGGTTGCTTAGTATGAGCCCAGTGCTCTTTGGGAGGATCGGGTCAGGAGGGGGAAGCGGACCATTGGCGCCGGTACTGACGATAATTCTTGGAATGTCGAGGTTTACGAGAAATGTCTCCAAGTGCGGAGAAACTTTGGGGATAAACCGCAGAACAGAGATTCCGATTCGTGGATCGGTCGATTCCGCAGGATGTGGCGGGTCAAATCATGTAAGTTCAGAACTGTGTTTAGGGCAATCTCTCGTAGAGGGAGTGTAGAACTAAACAACGCCCTTGTAAACCAATTCATGGCGTGGTTGGTGGCGAAGCAGCTTTTTCGAATAACCTGGTTAATTAAAGAAGCTAGCTGACGTGTGTCATCCGGTGGAGGACCAGCGTAAAGGCGTTCACATAACGCATTAGCCGCAGTACTAAGGACATCTGACGGGCGTCTCAGAGGCTGAGGCGAAGCAGGCAATCGTTGTCGCAGAGCACGAAGGTGGGCACGGCGTGGCAGAAATTGTGCGGATCCAAAGTCAAGCTTCGCATCTGCTGTTAAGAATTCGGAGTTGGGATATGTGTCCAAGTCCCTTGGGTTGGCTGTACCTTCACCAATTGGCCAAAAGAAATAGTTTTCTCGTCCTGGGCGTGGGGGAGGGCGGATCTTTATCCAATTCGAATGGTGTACTGTTGCCGAGGAGAACGCCTCCTGTCCGTAGGAGAGTCGTGAGGAGCGTGGTAGATTGTCCTAGTAATGGTGGTTGGTGAGGGAGTTGATCTCGAAGTCCAAACCCAAAACCAGTAGCAAGTGCGCGGTTCTTGCTAGTAGTATTTTGTTTCTGGGCTAGGTTTGTATAGGAAATGGTAAGGAATAATACCTTCGACTGTTTTTAACAATTCTGGGAGAGGTATTTCCGAGGGATCGGGATCACAATGAAAAGGAGGATCAGTATGTCCTGTTGAGGGTGGATCACAAGAGTTGTAGGAGTCATTATCATCATCACCATTCTTGTATGGGGGCGGATTGTGTTCCAGGATCGGGGCAGGAATGGAAGGGGTACCTGCCCTCAGGGCGGTATAAAAACCGGCTTCTCCAACCGTTGTATGTTGATGTTTCGGCATGAAGGCTAACGAAGCCGAGGTATAATCGGAGATAGGAGCAGTTTGTCGTTTCGTTTTTAAGGTGCGGATAGACGAGTCCATTTAAGCATTAATTTGAGGACCAGAGAGCGGACCGCTGGTCCGTTCAGCGGCGGATCGAACACTAGCCGAGGGTTAGGAGGAACACGACGATAAATCAAGAGGTGTAAGCTGGAGTGCGGATGAAGGGGCCGTTTTGGCCGCAGCTTTCCGAGCCTTAATTTGAAGCTTTAAACGGGCGTAGCATTCCTTACTACGGAGAGTTCTACGCTGAGGGATCGTAAGTCACTAGCCGGCGCAGGCTGGCTGCATGGGGTCGGGGATATTGTGGCTGTACCACAAGGCGGAGGCGGAAGGGATTGTTCGGACAAGGGATTCATTAAAGGAAGCGAAGGTTCCAAGGAATCCTGGTCCGTAGTTAGTTCACGAACTTCCACGTTCCCTGAAACAGGAGGGTCCGGGGGGACCGGAGATGCGGATCGTGCAGGACAGCCGACGAATCCTTAGGAGTGCCTTTGGTCCGTGGCGTGGTAAGGAGGATCGTGGATCGAGGATAGGAGCAGAGCAATGGTACGGAGCAGTTAAACAGCGGTCGTCGTAGAGAAGAAAAGATAAGCCAAGGCGCTCCGCTCGCTTCGATTTATATACGAGGCTGTGGGTAGCGACATGGAAGGATATCATCGAATTATTTTCTCAAGATTAAACAGCATTACGAGAAGGAGAATGCTTTAAAATAGGTAATGAAAATTTTCACGGCAACTAGAAAATGCATTTATTGTGTAACGGTTTTGTTATTTCTGCAATACCAAATTTTATTAACCATAAATGATTTCTCATTGCCAAAATGGCCCTGAAAAGGGTAGTCTTGGTTTGATTAAACCGTTTTGAATGGGAGTTAGGGAAGCAACGAATGTTTTACTCCAATCCTTACTTGGCACTTTTAAGCCAGTTGTCAAGCCTGTCCGAAATGCATCATGCTCGTTTTTCAGTCATGTCCGTCCAAACACACTATTTCGTGTGGCTAGCATTAACACAAGTTTCATCAAAATACTAAATATCCTTCTTCTGCCCCTCCCCTCCCCGATAGTTTCTTATGGCACGCTCGTAGATACCTCTGCCGTCATAAAACAATAGCTTATTGTCTTGTTCAATGAGCAGACTGTGGTGCTGACATTTACGGAAAGCACTCCCCTTTTTGCTTTTACCTTCGACTTCTGGCGATATTTCAGCAGGCGATCGGCGACTGCTCATGAAAATCCCAAAGCTGTGAGGTTCCTCTTTAGTTTCCAAGCATTAACAATGTAGCACCTTTAAGTTCTTGTGCTACGTTCTCCTCCCCCCATGCTTCGACAGAAGATCTTCTTGGAGCAGTAGTTGGACTGGCCCTTCATTCAGCTCATCATTAGGTATACTAACTGAGAAGTTGTGGCCAAAGAGTGGCTATGAGAAATGAATGTCCCTTGGGATGTCCTGATCTTGTGTAGCTGTATAAAGTGCAAGCCATCATTCTCTCCCGAGACAGGCTTAAGCTGTCCCGTCTCCCACACCAACTCGTCTGGGAAAGGTGAAACAGAGTTCTGTAGTTGACGATTGGTGTGAAGAGGTGTAAGAAGCATCTTCCACTGTGTGAAAGCTTCTTCCAAATTCCCAGGGATGTGTCCGAGGTGAAGAGGATACCTAGTATCTAGCAAATTTCTAAGAGGTCTGCAACTCAACCATGCAGATCAGATTCCTCAACCTCACCGGATGTAGGCCACAGCCAGTGTTGTCCGACTCCCACTAACTGTGCCGGGAAAGCATTGGCCATTCCACCACTTCACTGCCCTGGTTCTACTGGTGACCGCTTGCCTCGCCTCTAGGTAGGCTTCCACAATCTCGACTCAACGCGTCCGTAAACAGTAGACGGTCTGGTGTCTGAGGATTCACTGGGACTCCTAGCATTCAGATTGGTCTGATCCAACCACCAATCTAACTCCTCCTTCGTTGGATTCTTCAGCGAAAGTAAATTTTCCCAAGAACTAAGGTTTCATTCCAATGGCAGGGCCTCACTTTACAGGCCCGTAACGGAACCAGGCTTGCCATTGTTGTCCATCTCTTTAAATCTTTGGCCGAGATAGTGATTTGTGGCAGTATTTGTGGCGCAACCAGTCCTTCTATTCTCTTCACAAACGGTTTCAGCAGAAAATGCACCAAAAATTTGGCACTCAAAAATATGAACGTTTGACTTGAGGTGCGACGAGACTTTTTTCACATTTAGGCCACCCCAGACCTAAACTTGGAAACTTAAATCATGTGCTTTTATGCGCTGCAATGAAGACGATCCAAGACCGAAGGCACCGGGAGCCGTGCAAAGGCTGAATGGAAGCACGTCGAAATGTGTCATCCAGTCTGAAATAAACCAGAAAACGAGAATATCGACCGGTGGAAAGTGATGTGGAGATAGGTAACCTCCACAAAATTAGGTATCAAAATTGTGTATTCCCTCTACGACTCCTTAACTGATGACAAGGTCTCCATCTTGAAAAGGTCCTTTGTTACAGTTCATAGTGCGCGCGTAGGACGACATTAGCCAAGAGGTTGATTTATAAACATTACTAATGCACTTATTCATACATACACTCACACATGTATACGCACTGGTTGAGGTTTAGAATGGAAAGGAGAGGGGTGGGATGGGTTTGGGTAAGGCTGCGGCCACCTTTCCACCTTGGTTGGACCTGCCAGAGACCGAAGTCTCTGATGGCATAGGCGACCGCATCGTGTAGATAAGGGGGTTGGATTTAGTACTTAGTCTTCTTCACAGCGTATTGTTCCCACCTCTTTTTATTAGCAGCTGCCTTCTCTTCCTTAGTCGTGGCATCCTGCTCTCTTCTCGCTTCTTTCTGTTCCTCACTCAGTTCTTCGCGCTTCTTCCGTTTCTGCGTCACGTCCTGCTTTCTTCGCTATCTTCTCTTCGCTCATGGCGGTGTGTCTCTCCTGTTCCGCCAAACGCTTCCTCGCCAACTCGTACCAGCCGGATGCTTTCGCATCCTCCTCCACCTCCTCGTCACTCACTACGTCCATATCAGAGTTGAAGTCGTCCGCGTACTCCTGCCAGGGTCCGGACTCCACGTGGCCAATGGCTAGGGTGTTTTCTCCGTGGTCCTAGATGAACCTCTTACCATCGTACGGCGAGATAAGGGACTTCGTCACTTTCACTGTGGATAACTCGTGTCCGCGCTGGCGATCTTACCCCAGGTGCCCTTCACCACCGAAGACGCGGACAACGCCACCCTGTAGTTCTCGAAAACCAAGTGCGTCCTCACGAACAGTTTCTTGAGTCCTTTGGCCTTCTTCGTTTCGGAGTACGGGGTCCTGATGGTGTACATCTTGGCGCGTAGCCGATGAATTCCTGAATCGAGACGCCACCCATCTCGTCCTTCATCTTCCCCAACACTTGCATGTTCGTGTTGGAGAAGAGATAGTGGTCCCGAGGATAATTGCTCGTGTCGAAACGGCTCGCGTCATGATGCATGTCATCGTACACGTCATTCGTCCACACGCGGTAGTAGAGGCTGCCAGTGTCTGAAAATATTAGTTCGGCGCGATCCCCGTACTTCGGTTTGATGTAGTCATAACGGAACTCGTACACGGTGAGCTTGCAGAGTTCCAGCATGGAAAAACCCGGATAGGTTGGGAGATTGCACCAGACCTTTTGCATCCACAGGTTTAGCTGAACGAGACCTTCGTGTAAGATCTTGAAGGAGTCCGCGTGGGGCAGGGAGGTGTGTACAGCTTGACATTGAGAGCTTCTGTTTGTTCTCCAAGGTCTTGCCAAACACCGAGTTGTTCAGGAGCTAAAAGTATTCTTTTTCGAATGGAGTGGATGCCTACTGCCTACTCTCGGTGTTGGCGAGGATGTACGGTTTCAACCACGGTTTCTGGTTAAAGGAGAGGATCCTATGGATGTGGTGGAGAACCAAACCGTGGTGGAGATAAATCTTCAGGTTATGTTAGTGTACAATGTACCGGAGTTTGTGAAGGAGGTTTAGGACAAGCTTTACGGTGGTCTTGATGTCGTGGCCCAGAGCTTCCACCATCGCCTTTGCCCAGGACGAAATGTGTTCCTCCCGAATCTCCGGGAGGAACTTCTCCGGTGCCAGCGGGTAGTCGCTGTGTATATTATGCAACTCGCTGGGGTACTCCAGGTCGACTTAAGAGGATATAACCGACGTCTCCGTGAACATTCGTATTTCTGCCGTCGTCAGATTACGGAACCCGTCGTAGGAAAGGTAATCGCACATCGTGAGCCCATACAGGTTGTTCACATCGACGATGAAGGAGGAAGGCTGATCGGGATCGTGCTCCGGCAGGTATCTGTTGGCCTTGGCGTGTCGCTTGCTAATGAAAGAGACTCCACTGCGGATACCAGACGTAATCAAGTTGCGTTTTCCCGCATGGGTGAAGAGCTCCAACTTCGCCCCGGTCATCCTGAGGGCGGCTGCCCAGCTGAACCCTGGAGTGGACACGTAGTAGCACGGGTCCAACCGGTAGCAAGCTAGAGATACCCGGCGAAACTCTTCGAAAACATCCGCTAGCAGAAAGACGTCGGTCAACTGATAGATTTCGTGGTACAATCCGAACCTGCGCACCAACATCTGGTCCAGACGTTCTTCGCGTGAGCGTAGTCTTCATCCAAGATTCCCTCTTCGCTCAGTTCTGAGTAGAACGCGTCTTGTGGTGGAAGAACTTCTTCGGCGAAAACTGACATGTCATAGTCATACTCGTACGGGTAGATGCCTTTGCGAGTCAGGAGATCCACGGCATCTATCCGAGCCACACCACCGCGAAACCAATTTGTGCCCATCCCGGCTTCGAGAATCGGGAAGCTACCACCACCACTCCTGTGGTTATCAACCAGAGTGGACAGCGAGGCGTTCATGAAACCGTTGCTGTCTAAGAAGCGGAGATTGACGTTATTACCGGCTAACGTCACAGTCATACTCTGGAATCTCTCGGCATGCTGCCCGACGATGTCCACTTTCCCTGGATACTTGTTCATGGCGCGCACCAAGAGGTGCATGTCATAGCCCTCCAGGTTGTGGAACATGACGGGGATGGTCCTTTGTTGACGGGCGCTCAAGTTGCATCTGGTATCTGCAGGGCCGCGATACTTCCGGCTGACGTGGCAGTGGTCCCGAACTTTCCTATCCCCAATCTTTTGCGAAGCGGGGTTGGATCTAAAATTGCAGTAGTGGCATCGCCGAGCCGTGACGAAAGCCCGCTGTTTGTCAGGTGTTAGGTCGAGCGGTTGTACATCGTCCAGCAGAGCCTCGTACCGGTTTGCTTCCTCCACCATGCGATCGTAGAACACCTCCACCGCGTCTTCTCCCAGGTAATAACCTTGGTTCACAATCTCCCCCTCGAGCCCCACCACGACATAGCCGAAGTTGCAGCGTACGTGTTGGGTGATCATGGTCGTGCAGCTCGTGGAAGCGTCGGGTTGGACGGGGCGGTTAAGACACTCTGCGTAGATGACGCGAGGGAAGGGGTTCTGACGGTTAAAGAATCGAAAGCTGAGCTTGTTTTTACCGTGTTCTTGGAATCTGAGGGCTTAAGCGGGGTTGATCTTCACGCATTCTTCTCGGTGGGTCAACAACATCCACTCGTTCCCATACCCGGTGAAGCAGTTTCGACATTAAAATTTAGCGTGCGAGCCTTTACCGCGGTATCGCAAGAGTTTGACGATGACGACGATGATGCAGCAGTGGGTGTTGAGTGGGGGAATCACCGGTATCTTCGCCTACCCCCTCTTCACCGCCATCCTCATGCGCCGTCAAGAGGTGAAGATCGATGGGCTGGCCCGAAAAATTTTTAGAGATGCGAAGAGGGTGGAGTTTGACTTTGTCGTTTATCAAAAGGTCGTTCGCCCTCTCGAAAGCATCGATTTGGTTCAGCTTTACCGGGAAAGAGAGCATCAACGTATCGAGCATGCTTTCAAATTTCGCGTAATCTTCTGGTCTCACGCCTCGTAATTCTAGGCCCGCAGCACGAACCGAGTAGAGGAAGCATTTCTGGTCGTCTAGGTTTTGTACGTTGACCACCGCCGCTTTCTTACCTGTCATCCCCTTAGGCAGAGGAATGTAGGAGGAGGCGCGCAGCGGTTGGTGTTTCGCCACTCTGACGGTCAGCTGCTTTACGCGGGATAAAACCCATCCGCTTCCCCGTTCTGCAAACGCGTCGATGGATCTTTGGATCTTCTCGAATGCCTCATCTAATAGAGTGGGGATGTCGTTCGGGTTGGACAGCTCCGTGTATCTAGACCAGAATCCGGTCTCGGTGACGGTGGTCTCGCGGACGAACTCGATCCCCAGGCAGATCTGCGCTCTGCAGTTCACCATCTGGTCCAGGCAGGCGATCAACAGGCTCTGGATGGCCAGACGCACTGACAGCTGGAGGAAAAGTGGGTCGGAATCGGGGAAACCGTCTTTAGCGGACACCTTCTGCTTGTATTGTCGATGATGGAGAGCTTCCTAGCGAGGTCTCCAACGCAACACCGCAGACGGTCCGTGAAGCATGATTTTCGACCATGGTAGCAGAATGACTGGAAGATAATGAGGAATCAGTAAATTTTTTTCGAAATTAGATTAATACCATAATCCTAGCAAGTCCAGGTTATCAACCCAACTGTTGAACTTATCGTCATAACCCCGCCACTTAACCAGGTAACTGGTCTTTCGCCCCGCCTTCCGCGTCTAACACCTTCTCCACCAGAAACGGGTCAGGCACCGGCATCTTTTGCAATTCCAGCTCGTAGAACCCGCCCTCGATACCCTCCCACCGTAATTCCTCAAGGTGCACGTGACGGGACTCGTGTCCCGCAGTTTGCCCAACGCGTATACCTCGTTCGTCGCGGGATATTCTCACCTCGTCCCCGACTTTACGCTTCAGTTTACCCGCAGATCAATTCGACGCTCGAACGACCGGTGGAACGGTAATACCCGCAACCGCATCTTTCGGTCTAGCCCCGATCGTCCTATGGACGGATCTGTTGTACTGGCGTAGAAGTGGGGCAATCAGGTCGAGCCACCGGTAGCTTAGAAGTGGGGCAATCAGGTCGAGCCACCGGTAGCTTTTCCTGCGCGTGAACTCGCACCACATAGCTATCTTCAGGGTCCGGTTGAAGCGTCCGACCACGCTGGCCTTGGTCTCGGAAAAGGAGCGGTAGTGGTTGATACCATACCGTTTCATCAGGGCTTCAAATCGGGAGTTGAATTCCTTCTTCTCGTCTGACTGCAGGTGTCTGAACCTGGATGAAACCAGCATCTTCTCGAAGGCGGTCGCAACGTCTCCCAAACTCTTGGATTTGACGGGTTCCGTCCGGGCGAACTTACTGTAAGTGTCTATCTGCGTGAGCAGGTACTTGTATCCCCGTTAACGCCGGATTATGGGATCATTTGCCACAAGTCATCGACGCCGAGGGCCTTCGTTCTACGTCTCGGGTATCGACGCCTAGCCGGTTTGTGCAGTTCTTAGACTAATGTGTCCATTCCACTCCTTTATTTATTATTTATCGGGTTTGCCCCATCTCCAACTTGACCTTAACCTTCATCGCACCGGCAACACCCACAGCAGCCACCTTCTCACCCAACCACCCGGTGTTCGACAGCAGTATACTCCGGGCATCGGAAGCCAGCTATTCGTCGGCTCGGTGTAGGTCTTCCAGATCGGAGCTGGCGGCGTAGGCTAGGTCGTGTCGTTTACAAGCTTCGTCTAGAGCATTTATGCCGACGTCTCCCCTGGTTAGTCTCTTGCCGAGTTTCGTACCGGGCCCGCAGTACCTGTACCCGGGGATATGGTGTTCTACTAGTAGTTTGTCGACGATCTTGTTAAACGGACCTGAACCTTTCTTGCCCCACTTCCAACCCTTCTGGAACTGGGCTTTCGTGGTCACGTAGTTGCCTTTCAACAACAGACGGTTATTCGACGTCGTTACGAGGTTGGAGTCGAGGGTGTCGGTGTCCCGTTTGCACTTCAAGCAGTACATGTGCGTTAAAATGCGTTTCAGGCCTTTATTAAACTGAATCATGAAACATGTCAATTATGACAACCTCGGCGAAACTGTCGGGAAGATCAAGACGCCTCGGAGTACGCTCGGATTCCCCGATTCGCTGCGGTGCATCGTCTGCAGTCCGGCCGAGTGCAGGAAGGCGAACCTCATCTTCAACCTCCTCTGCAGCTAGGGCTGATTAGAATAAGACAGATTCTACGTGTGCTCCAAGACTCTGTTTCAGACTAAGTACGAGAGGCTGAGGCGGGCTTTGACGAGACCTGCCCGGAAGTCGCGTGTTCTGCTCGAACAACGAGGAGGTACCGCTACCCGAGGAGCTTCTACACCGCGGCAAGAAGACCATATTCCTCTTAAATGACTGCATGATCGAGAAACAGGACAGGATCGAGAGGTACTTCGCCTACGGTCGGCACGCCAACGTGGACATCTTTTACCTGTGCCAAACCTACAGTAGGATACCGAAGCGGGTTGTCTGAGAACGCGAACGTCGTGATTCTCTTCAGGCAAGACGACGCCAATCTCAGGCACGTCTAAAACAACCACGTCGGGTGTGACATGAGCTTCGAGGAGTTTAAGCGGACCTGCGGGGAGTCTTGGACCACCGACCCGCACGGATGTCATTGTCTAACGATCGACAAGACCAAACCCTTGAGAGAAAGGAGGTACAGATGCTTGTTGGACTGAGTCTGTTACCCCATGTTGACGTCGACGTTGACGAGAACGTGATTGTTTGGGTTGACGAGAACGCGCGTTTGGGTTGACAAGAACGTGTGTTTGGGTTGCAGTGGACGTGCGATTTTTTCCTTCAATAAAAAACCATGGCAACTCGGCAACGTCCGGACCAGTTCTACAACACTTTGAGGCTTTAAAACAGCGTCTCAAGCAAAAATTCCTCGACGCGTAACTCGAAAGGGCCGAGTCAGAGCACCTGACGAAGATTTTCAAACCGATCACGGACCCCATCCGAGAGCAGACCAAACTCCGAGCGATAGACAGCAAGGAGGCGGCCGCTCAAAGACAGCTCCAGATCAAAAGAGTTGCTGGCCATCGTAGCCGGGCAACAAAAACAACACATACAGCACGGGGAAAAACTTCGGAACATTCAGAGGGCCTTGGCAGCCGCCACTGGCCCCGGCTATAACAGGGAGGAAGATGGAGGAGATACGGAAGACTCGGTATCCGAGCTAGCTTTTAATGCCGGGGCGATGAGACGGTTATCTAGCTCTATGGGAGCACTAACCCCCGCCTCGCTCATGCAAAACGAAGCCATGACTCCGAGCGCTCGAATGAGATACTTGGAGGAAGACTTCTTTGCTTGACACCGTGCAACTAGGACCGCCAGCTACTGAGTACTTGAGCATGTTCGCCACTAGGGAGACCCTCACCGACCCCCACTTTCGGTATAAGGTACAACCCAGAAACTAAACGGTACAAGATAGGTTCCTCGGACGTGGATTTCGAAGGGGACGACGTGGTAGTGGGAGGGAAAAAGTACAGGGGAACCGACGAGTTGTGGCAGTTGATCATGCTCAAGAACCCTCGTAAACCGACCGACGATCACCCAAGTCCGTTGGATTATCGACCGCAGAAGCAGCGCGGTCTACAGATACCACGATCCCGAGTCTAAGAGACTGAAATCGAGCGCTAGTTACAAGAACGCAACCATCATTAAACCGGTGTTTGGCAAGGCGAAGGGGCCCCAGCAACCGATTCGACAAGGGGAAGGATACGCAATGCATGTTAAGTCCGTTAAGCGGCCGGCTCGACGAGGGGAATGATACCGATTTTTACAAAGACTCGAACGATCTGTGCAAAAGACTGAAACTGATCAGGGCTTCGAGAGATGCTGGGAACACTTCGCTAGACCAGGAAATATCTTTCGGGTATCCCGGTGCGCAGTTCGGAAAGAATTGCCTACCAGATCGCAGTGTACCCAGATGGAATTGATATCGAGGACGTTGGCCATGTTCTGGGCGATGCTGATACCATGTACATACACTTCGGGCTCGAAATCCACGGTGTTCGAGGAAAGAACTATGGAGGAGGAAGGCATCGTTCCCCGTATGTCGCACGAAACGAAAGTGTCTCGAATGGTCTTGGACATTTAAAAGTGCTCTTTAGCCCTTTATTGGTTATTTTTTTCTAACATCTCCCAAACACTTCGATCCAACTTCCCGTGCTCGGCATCCGATGAAAGACCGTTAGTGCACATTTA
>JAHWFP010157191.1:0-14709 GCA_023313725.1 Lithobius niger | reverse complement strand
AATCCAGAGACAGCAACAGATGTTTGATCTTCTTAGGAAAGTAAATAACGTTTTTATTTATAGGGAAGGAATATATATCTATTTATCGGGGCCACGGCCCGAGGCCATGCGCCCGCCTTAATCAATGATATTACACACAGCAACCCACATTAATTGTAGGGCGACACTTATTGTCACTTATTGTTAGTTGATCGCTACTGTACCAACTTTGAAACTATTCAAGTCGGCTCTAATAGCCAGCATTGTTGAAGCAAGCAATATTTTGTTTGTTACTGATTGTTATAGGGCACATCTGTTCACATTGTCCACCGCTCGCTCTTTTTCTTTGCTTCCGTGTCAAGAATCCGTGGCAAGAAGGTACTTGCTCGCCCTCTTTCATTATAGTGCATGATGAATTTGCTTGCCCAGCCTAAACGTATCATACACGGCCTTCGTGTATATATAAGACTAGAGGATGCCCGTGCTACGCACGGGTGGTCTAAGATCCACCGTTTGCAACATTGGCATGGTTTGGGTTGCTCATGTGTACATGTCCATGTTTCATCGAATTAAGTTTCTTCAATCCAGATTTTGTGCACACTGGCCAACAAATGCTTTCATCGAAATAAGTTTATTCAATCCAATTTGTGCGCGCACTGGTTAAGAAACGCTGATTTTCGTTCGCTTCGCTCACCCAATCAGCGCATCCCGTGACGCAAGTCAGTGGTGCACCGTTTTAAAAATTGGCACGTCGACGCATTTTCCAGCGTCGTTGTATGCCCGAAAATTGCGCTGGCTAATAATGTTGTAGTGCTTGTTGAAGTCTGTTGTACGGACGGGTGATGTTGAATTCTTTAGCCTGACGGCTTTGAGATTTTTGTTTTTTGGGTGAGGCAGAAAGCAAATCGCCCGGGCAAACAATGCCTCATTATTGTTTCGTTTTCACTTAGACTGGTCTTATTGTTGTCGAGCAGTCTGCAAGATAGCAATGATAAACCTCGTGCTCCGCAGTAATTGTTGGTGTGCAGACATACAGGGCCTTAGACCTTCGGGCAGATGACCAGGAGTGGTTAACGCTCATTAAACCCTTTGAAACCCTTTGAAACAATTCAGCTCAGGTCTGAAAGCCCGCATTTACGAAATAAGTAAGCCATTCTATCGTGTTTAGGTGCCAATTTCGAGGCCAGCAACATGGCTTAGTTTTGATTCGAAACTATATGCCTTTAGCTGAAACACGGATTCTTTCATTTTTACCCATCGGTAAAAATGAACCCATGAACCCATGAACGGTTTAGACGAAAATATTAGGCACCATAGCAAAGACATTTCGTGCACGAAGAATGAAAGCGATTAAAAGCGATTAAAAGTGATTGTTACTTACTTATACTTGCTCTTAATACTTGTCTTATGAGTTCAACCTTATTATGTAGATTGAAGTCCTCTTTCCAGCATAACTAAAACTATTAATTTCTCCGTTCCTATTCAATATATTTCGACCAAACTTGGCCAGAAAGTAGATACGTATAGAAGGTATATTTATACCAACTTAATGCATTTCCGTGCAAGAGTAAACTTACGGAGCCACACGTAAATTTGAAAACTGTTCACTTGTTGTTGTTGTTGTTGTGGTTCTTCTTGTTCTTGTTCTTGTGTGACACGGTTTCAGAAAAAAAAACTACTGCACCTACCTAAAATCTAAAACATGATCTAGGCCAGAAATTTCCTTGGGATTCATCCTCGAGACCACTTTTTCGATTGGTCAAGCTATTCCGGAGTTACGGGAGCCTGAACGATCATTTTGATTGTTTTACATTGTTTTCGCCATTGTAATTAGGGAACAATGCCCTCTATATTCTAAACAACAACCAGATTTGTAATGCGGTGAAAGAGTCATAACGTGACACCAATTGTGAGTTTCATTTTTGGCTTGAACTTCTTCTTCTTGTTGTTATTTAGACACGTTTGTACAATGGTCTCTACAGACTAAACCATTTGTCGTAGAAAGCTGGTACTTAGCTCATTTGAAAGAAGATGTGTCCTTTATAGAAATAGAAATTTCGATTGATTGTCCCGTTCCGAAGTTACGGGGCCCTGAACGATCCGTTTTATTGTGATACATTGTTTTAAACATTGTTTTTATGCAACAATGCCAATCTGCAGACGCCAGACGGAGAGCGTAATCAAATGCTAACAATGCTGGTGAGCCAACAATTTACCCACGCTTGAAGAGGAAGCATTATCCTTATTACGAATCGATTTATATAATGATTTCACCTCATTCTCCCGTATTAAAGCTAAATTTAGTGTACGTTGCCCATTTGTCTTGCCGTCGTATATTAAAAATATGGATAAAGCCGCTGATATAGATACCTTCGGACAAACCAACTTCCAAAAGAAAGACTTGCACTGAATGAGCGAGCGAAGCGAGCGAAAATCAGTGCCTTTTGCAACGAGTACAGACAACCAGAGTATCACGAATTAGAAAACAAAAACGAGCTCGTTTGATGTTTAAGGTAAGGTTTAACTGACCCGAAGTCAAAACAGCAAAGAAACACAAATAAACTTTCCTGTAAAGTTTCACATACTGCAGTGTTCCTGTACTCTTTAGTCCACGTGAAACCTTCCTGCTGTATTCAACCATGAGACACGTTAATAAAATCAAAACCATGCCCCAACTTTCAAAATTGTTATAAGAATAATTGGCGGAGCGAGCGAACGAAGTGAGCAAAGCGTAGCCAATAACGGACACCAAATTGCAAAATGTTGGTTGGTTGGTTCGTTGGTCAGTTGGTTGCACATTTTTAGTCTGGGTGGGGCCCAAACGAAAGATCGGATTGGAATGAAATTTGGTACAACGCTTGATACCCCAAACAGTATTGCTGAGCCAAAATTTGACGTAAATCGAACAATTATTACGGGAGAAATAACAAATTTTCGAATTTATTTCTAACAGTCACCATTGTAAATTTGGAATCGTGAATAATTAAGGAATTCCGACGACGCATACACCTTGCTGGTGGTACTCAAGTGAACTTAAAAAAAACGGAAAATTAAATTTTTGTTTCTTCTTTCTAGCTGATAACCTTTTTCGACGTAGTTCAATGAAATAATAACAATTGGCCCTTACATTCAACCACTACAGGAAGAAACGCAAACATAAAAAACAAAAGGATTCCGGTACGATACACCTTAGCATCATTTGAAAAAAACGAATGCTTGGAGGGATTACCTTCAGCATGGCAACGAAACTGGTATTTACACTAGCGATGGGAATCCCGAATATGAAACAGAAATCGTCGTATCACGGCGAAGCTATACATATAAAACGAACAATACATCGGACGGCGCATTTAAACACAGCACGAAACAACATGTCTGCATCTAATAGTTTAAATATTCCTCGTTGCCACGGCAACGTGTGGACTCGAAACCGTGGTGCATTAATGAATAGGCTTAATCTCAGACGCAGCTGCTACTTACGAAATAAAAATGACGACTAAATATTAGGCCTACAAAGCTACAAATTAGGCCTAAAGGCTAAAGTAGGCATAAGAGCTAATACTTTTTGAGGTACAATATTGTGATCGTTACTGATGGATTATAATGTGGTTTTAATATCGCTGTCGCCGTGCGTGATAGAGGTGTGCGCAACAATATTTTCGTTGGTGGCGTTGTCAAGACTAGTGTTAGACCAGCGGCAGCGTGTTAGACCAGCGGCAGCATTGCCAACCTGCTGAATTTTTTAACTATTGTTAAAAACTATCGCTCAGATGATTGTTTGGCTTACAGTTAAATGCTTTATTATTAACATTTTGTAATCTAGGGAAGGCACTTTGCGCGGCAGTAATTATTGTTGTAAACAATGTCAGAATTATTAGTGGCGCCAGCCCAACCAGCCATGACAAACGTGCCGTTTTATTTTTATCGGCGGCGATGGTGGCGGCGATGGCTCACATCAGTGTCGGAACACAGGACTGAAAGCCGAAGGCTCGAGTCAAATTAATACAGAAGCAAACCTATTTACGTTGCCTTTTGTACTTATATGACAGACTGCCTGAGCGGGGAATCGAACCCACGACCTTTGGAAGAGACCTCGGGCTCTGGTTCCAAAGGTCGTGGGTTCGATTCCCTGCTCAGGCAGCCTGACAGATAAATCCAAAAGGCAACGTAAACAGGTTTGCATCTGTATTAATTTAGTGTCAGATGTGGAAAGAAGCTAAACAGACACTAAATGATGGAGCAAACGAAAGCCTATTAATATAATATTAAAAAATTATAAATAAGATAGCTTTGGCCTATTTGAAAATAAAGCTAAAATAAGACAAAGGCCTGCAAATAACAACAGTACGTCACACCAAAAGGCAAATAGCCCAAACTTAGCTGAATGAGCATTTCTCCTAGATTTTTAAGGAGCATTAACAAATCTGGTACAGTCATTAAAATTAAACACTAAATATAAATTTGAAATAAAGGTCTGTTCGTTCCACCTACAATAGGCCCAAAGCCTGTTTCCTAGTATAGTGTATAATATAGGCTACACACTCTCCTAATTTTGGGGCTACATTTTTCTTAATCATTCTAGTCCGGTCGTCTCCTTTCCTATTGATACATACACCAGTTTTTAAGATTTCATATTCAAGAAGACTTCAGGAATGGTATTTCATTTTTATATTCACCGATATTTCCAGGATTTCAAGGAGTCGCCCGAACCCTGAATTAGTTAATCTGTAGTTCTGTACTAAGCACACGAAAAGTATGGCTTTTACGATTTTTCAGCGATGTCCTTTGGCCAAGTAGAATAAACCAGTCAGACATATCGTGTTCTAAAGTAAAAACTGTAAAAAACATGTGAATACAGCAGTAAGGTTTCACGTGGACTAAACAGTACAGGAACACTGCGGTATGTGAAACTTTACAGAAAAGTTTATTTGTGTTCCTTTGCTGTTTTGACTTCGGGTCAGTTAAACCTTAACTTACGAGCTCGTTTTTGTTTTCTAATATATATATTGCTGGCTATTAAACCATGCGCAATGGCTGTTTGCCGTGACGTCACCATGCGTTAGCCAATGACGAACGAGAACAACGGCTGTTTGGCTGTCTGATTGGACTAGCCCAGTCACGTGATATGCACGTCACGGCAAACGCCATGGCGTGTGGTATAGTCAATACCGAAGCAACTTTGTTTTAGAATTGTGACCAAAAAAACCACAAAAAAGGGTTTACCGAGCTTTAACCACTCCTGGTCATCTGCCCGAAGCCCTAAGGCCCTATGTCTGGCACAGCATTCGTACAACAATGCGCCCAAGGTTTCTGGTCGTTACCCAATTTAATGCTCACTTGAGTAACAATAGGCAGTGCGAGCACAACAATGAGATGCCATGAAAATGCAACAGTAAAGGTGCATTAGTACGGTACCAGGATCGTTGTTGGACGATCCTTCTTGTTTGCTCGCTGAAGGGAATATTCCTGGACGTTCGTTTCCCTTCAACGGTGATGGGTTAGTGTGGAATTAAGCAACAGTGCCCAGGCACGAGCATTTCTGTTGTTAGCTTCGGAATCGAGCAACAGTGCTAAAACAACATCAGCTTAAAAGACGTTCCAAACGCTTATTGTTAGAATATTGTCGTTGTTGTCTGATGGGGGTAAAGTATCATTTCTCTTGTTCACAGAATGGATATTTCGGAATCAAGCTAGACTGTACTGCCACGAGCAAAGTCAATATTACGCGCGTACCACTACCTTGCGTTAGTAGGCAAGCTGCAGTATTATTCGGAAGTACATGTTGTCGACTAGCGACTGCGTCAATAACGGGGAGGAGGAGGAAGGGGAACAAGGAAGCAGGCGTCACCCACAGGTCCGAAGCTCACCCCCACCCCCAACCATCCAAGAAACACATACAGTTGGAAAATCCGAGTTGTCGAGTCGGCAAAATCGGACAAATTATCACTGCAAATTCCAGTTTCCACGAGTACTGGTTAATTATTATCATCATTTCGTCAGTTGGAAAGTAAAGTTTACAATACGTTTTTTTTCCCCATCAGTTTTCGCAATACTTCTGTGTAGCTTGGGAGTAACTGAAATGCTGCCCCTGATCATTTCTGGTTGCTTCCCTGCATAGCTAGACTGCAAGGAGTGGAGAAAGAGAAGCTCCGCGAAAATTTGCGTATATAGTTGGCGAAATTGAAAATTGACTTGGCCGTTTTGTTTGCTATGTCACCACCATAACTTATAAGTATCACAGACAATGTAGAAAATAAAAACAAAAAATGGACAAAACTGTATCCCCACCGAGTTTGAAGTCGTGATAACAATTAACTTCGCGAAAATCGTACACAGTTAGCAAAACTAAAAACTGAGTTGCTATTTTAAATCCTATAGTTCTTTTTCTGTTAAACAGTGCCGCTCAGAAGGGGTTTTAGCGTGAAGCAACTCGTAACTGGTATTTTAAGAGGGTAGAAAATTACTTGGCATATTAATATACTAAAACACAACATCACTGCCAGGATTTAAAACGTTTCTTAAGTAAAGCAGAAATATCAACAAACTGCATAAAACAAACTCTGCGTAAGGACTTCAGCCAAGTTATCGCCGTTTAAAGTTGTGATATCAAATAAATCTAAAAAATTAATGCAGAGTTATTTGATTTACTAGTTCGTCTGCTAGTCCATCAGTGCCTTGGTTTTAGTTAAAACAGTAACGTGAACTAAAGCTGTACTTCATGAAAATCGGGTACAGTTGGCAAAATCAAAAACCGAGTGGGAAAAATTGAATTAGCTGTTTGATTTTCTGTTGTATTTTTTCTGTTAACCTATCGCCACTAAATTTGAATTTGTATTAATGCAGAAACAACTACATTTTTTCAAATGAAAATTGTTAACAATTTTAAACTTGTTAATTTCGAAGGTCCAAAATTAGATGACAAGAGTTCATTAGATCCCATATTAAATGACAAAAGTGACCCAAAGGCCGCGAAATGAGGGCAAAAATTACCCTACGGGACCGGTAATTATTTATCGCCGGGGAGGCCGAAGGACCCTCTCAAGGGAAAGGTCATAAATTTTTCAGGTCCCGTCAAAAGGGAGAGGTCAAAAACACACTGACTAACTGAAAAAAAGTCATTTTTGGACCACAAAAATGGCACTTTCAGCAGTCAAAATTTCCAAAAACGGATCAGCTTCTGTTTACTGTTTACATGGTTAGAAACTAATAATATTATTATTGGAACTACAGTTTTTACAGAAAACTTTATAGAAAACCCTTGACTTCTGGTTTCTTGGCGTCTTCTACATTTCAGGTGCTGACTATGTTAGGATGTGGTCATACAAGCAAACAGTGTGTTCATCATACTTTTATAGGAATCTCGACAAAATATGGGTGTAAAATATTTTTTGGGGGATAGTCACGTCATTTGTGGACCTTAGAGTGGGGGAATCAAGGTTTTTTTCAGGTCTTGAAGGGGGAGTCATCAAAAATTTAGTGGTCACATTTTCATTTCCCACCCTACCCCCACGGCCATAAATAATGACCTTGTCCCAAGATCCCTTGAATCAATGGAAAAAAATTAAATTGGGGCATGTTGATTTCAAATTTGGAAGCTCTTCTCCAATAATACCTAAGTTGTTTTGGACAAAACTGAGGTAAAAAGTTTCGCCATTTCTTTCGTCTTTCGACGCTCCATTACTTAAAAACCGGAGCATGTGTTTGTTTTAAAATGTGAAAGTTTTTTTTACAATGATACCTCTAGGCCTATAGTTGTTTGGGATGCAACTGAGAAAAGGATTTCATTACTTTTCACCTTTCGATATTACATTAAAAAAAAAATATATCTGCCCCTGATCTGCTGCCTATGCTTGCACACTGGAGGAGTCGTCATTCATTATAGCCTGAATGTCCAAAATGTACAATTAAGTCAACCCTCAATCGTCAATGGCCAGCTGGCCTGTTTATATAATTCTAAACTGAACTCGGTTTAATTTAATTTGGGAAAAAAATATCTAAAAAAAAACATGATTTAGTCACAATAAATTTTTACGAACCCTATACCATCCTAAAAAATGAATATAAAAATCATCAAAATTTGTTTGACAATTTGTTGCTTCAGTGTTCACTGGAGGTTAGAAACAGGCACTAAAATAGCATAAAATGCTTCAGCTTAAAAAAATATGTATTTACGCCACTGTCGGCTGGAGATACAAGTGAAAATCAATAAATCTGTCACGATACACATAAAATTATAATTAATAATAATAGTAATATACTTTATTGACGAAAAAGGATAATACTGACAGAGCAGGGTCCGGAGACCACCTAAGCAGTGCCAGTTCTATAAAAGAAAACGTTTAAGCAAAGCGTCTCCTTTTTTTTTTAAATTAATTTCTTTGAGCCTTAAGTCAGCCGAAGGAATTTAATGCTTGTGTGGCTGAACCGGCTCAATTTTGAACATTACCAGACTTTTTAGAGAAGAAGTGTCTGGTAAAGGGAGGAGCCAACTCGAGGCTTTGAACCAGGAAACCTCCGATTATCGTAGAGGCGTAAGATTATCCAGTATTGGCCAGAATAGTTCCCATAACAGCTGAAGGAGCATGGTATAGCCTCTCACACTACCCTGGCCGGCAGTCCTGGCGGAGTCTTCGTCAAGATCTTCCTTCCAGGGGTTCGACCAGATCCGCAAACCTCTAGCAACCAGGCTGAGCTTTCTCACCACTCAGCCACGATGACCACAGAGTTAGTTTGTCCTAAGGAAGCTTGCAAGTTACGGGACCTAAGAGGCATCCTGAAAACATAAATACACTTCGCCAACACAACGTTCTTGGTCAGGGCATTCCACACACCAATAACACGCACAGCAAAGACATTTTTACAATGGGGAACAACTAATTTAAATGGATGGCCTCTAGTATGGTTATCTGCTCTACGTATGAAGAGCGATTTGCTCCCAACATGCACAAAACCATGGACTAAACTGTATGTTAAACAGAGATCAGCGTGCAACCTGTACGTGTACCTGTGCGTGTACAGCTCTTAGGATTCTAAATTTATAAACTTAAGGCGGACAGCGTAGGATTTATCACAAACTCCCCGTAAGGCCTTGGTCAATCCCCTTTGGACAGCCTCAACTCGATCAATATCTCTGACAAGGTGTGGAGGCCATGCAGGACTCGCATACAGGATACCTTAAAATTGATTCAAGTCTCGTTAACAAAAACCTTGAAAGCAGGCACATGAGAGTATTTTAGTTACCAGAGGAAACAGCGTCGAATTATGGCCGTCAGCTGTTTGGTAGATTTTTATTTTAAAATCATAGTGAGTTGAAGATTTCAAATTGCTCGTGAACCAAACACCAAGGTCTTTAACGATTTGGATGGAAGGGATTAACTACGAATAAGTATATTAAGAAAAGTTTTGATCTCCTCTTACAATGTGAAAGGCTCTGCATTTATGTTATGCAACCGGTAATTGCTACTGCCTCGACCAATCGAAGACATTGTCAATAGATATTTTCGGCTATATTGTCTATCCACTTACGGTAAACCTAATGAGCCAGTGACGCAAATTCGTATTGAAAACTGCTTCCATTTCACCACAAACCTATAGTTATTCTTTAATAGAAGTAATCTATAAGCACGTAATTTGGCGATTGTCGCCGTAATGGTTAGTGAAGCTGTTAAAAAAAAAACGGGCATTCGAATCTGCAGTTTTCACCTTGGATGAAAGTACGGGCATTCATATTCTTTTTGAACGATTTCTCTTTGGTTGAAGTTTTTTCACTTCAGTAAACACCGTCTAAATCAGTTCATAATAAATATATACCTATGATTGAACATTGCATATATTTAAAAAATAAAAAAACATAATTAAAAAAAATGTAATTGTTATTTTAATTAAATTTTACTTAAGTTAATACTTACAAACTTAGGGGTGGAGCGGGAGGCTTTATTAAGATTGGCTTACATTTTTTAAAATTAAATTTATAGTAGTTTATTAATATTTGTATATGCTTTTTTATCGAGGGGTGGGGGAGCGCGGAAGGTTTTACTAAGATTTGTTTACATTAAAAAAATTAAGAATACAGTGTAGTTTATTAATACCCCAAAATAAAACTTGTTATGGATTGATGCCAAGCTTTTCGGTTGTGTGAAGTCGTGATATCAAACGTCAAGCTCTTTCGCCAAGCTGATGAATTCTTTTTTTTTAATTAGAAATTGTGAAATGGAAACTCCAATCTAATTTTCTGGTCCATTTCATTTTTTTTTTTGCCTTCCTTCCGTTTTGGGGACAGCAGTCACGTTTTTTATGTGATTAGTATTTTTATTAGTATAGTGTTATAGTGTATATTATCGCGTTTGCGGTTGAAACGCTTCTATTTTGAATTCTTTTGCCTGAGAGTTCGATGATCGCTTCGCCCTCAGTGATGCTTGATGAGGTAGCTATCTCATGCGACCTTGGTCTTATTTTATTAAGTTCCGTTTATAACAAACTGAATTTATTTTGAAGCAAGATGCTGTTTTGTTTAGTTTTCATTAATTTGATACTTAGTATTTTGCCTTGTTGTTTTGTTATTAACGTTATTAATATTTATTAAATGTTATATTATTTTCCCCATTTGTTCGATCCAATATGCTAATTTTTATTTCCCCTTAAATGTTCTTGTCGCCTCTTCATATGCGTAATTCCGGGTCTGATGTTTGTGACCTGAGGTGTGATACGTCACTCGGCTGCTGCAGCAACGTCATGTTGCGGCTTGCTCCTCCCCGCCCACGTAGCTTGATCACCGCCGTGGGTTTTCAACTCGTTTGTCCTTGTAAGCATTTCTCTGATACATTATTCAGCTATGATGACCATTTTCAACATCTGGAGCTTCTTCAGCTGCACGCCGCAATCCTTGGTTTAAGGTAAAATGAACTCATTATTCCATTGATTTTAAGCAAGTTGCCGTACTCATTACGAACACTCGTAGCTTTGTTGACGCCTCAGGCATTAGGGTGTGAGTTAATGCGTTATAGCGAGTGTTTTGCCAAACTGATTCGAGTTTAGCCATTCTATTGCGAGTTTTGGTTTTGTCGGCCAAATTTAATGAGGACCCGTGCGCAAAAGGTTAGCAGTTAAGATGCGATGCGTAGCCTGAGCCAATTCTTGTCTTTTACCACCTGTTGCAGTTTTGTAAGCCTTAGCTGCTTCGTTATACGGAGGTCCGTCGCCTCACGGTGACCCCCGCTTGAGCAAACTTGCCTAAATTGCAGTAGCCTAGCAATGCTATTCTCGTCTGCCGTCGCTCCCTTCTGTTAAAGTAAGGCTATTGCACCTTGTACTTTTTGAATCCAGCATTTTGCACGTTGACCTGTATTTTGAACTTGCTCAATCCTGCTTCGCCACAACCTGTTTCTCCGGTATGGGTTGCTTTATCTTGCCTACACCCGTAAATTCACGCAAGGACTTGTGAATGACAACTTCAGCATGGTTTTACCTCTTGTCTTCTTGTTAAACTGTGTGTTGAATTTTGGAATGAGTGTTCTAATGTTATTTCAAAACGAAACATACGTTGGTGTCCATTTTGAACAGTGCTACCGCTCAAGAGCAGATCTTCTATAATTTTACTTTTCAGTTTAACTAATACGCCGCCTACGCCAAAGATTAGTAACCTTGTGCCTGGGACCTCCGCTCTAATAAATAACTTCACTCCCCCCCCCCTCCAAAAAAAAAACTAAACTAAATCGCTACAATTTAATGGCTCCCTCCCTTATGCAACGGAAATTCTCGATAATAGTTAATACAGTATCATTAATATACACAATGTTCGATCACATGTCCTGTCGATCATTTGGATGTCGATCACGTGTCCTGTTGATCACTTGTCCTGTCGATCATATGTCCTGTCGATGACACGTTTATGTCGATAAGTTGGCTGTCGATCACCTGGTGTCAGCCAGTTATTCGTCGATCAGCTGGATGTCGATCACTTGTCCTGATACCTTATAAATTCTTGGTACTACCTTGAAGCACCCATCAAAAAATGGTCACTATCTTATTTGATGGTCAATAAGAAGTCAGGCATTTATCTCGCCAATGTCCACATCCCAGTACCAATAAGATTATATACTGTTACCGATTCGCCGACTCCCATTAGATGAGTCCAGCTTTGCTTGTGGTTACTTCGTAGAAAATTCTCAATACGGCTTGCCTCCCACAAGGTCACACCATTACACATTTCTTCAACCTGCTGATCTTTTACTTGAAGATAAACCATCATTACTACTTGCAAAACATCAGTACAACTTGCGAGTGTAAGCTAAGCCAGTGGTTTTCAACCTATGGGTCGCGACCCCAAATGGGGTTGCGGGCGTCACCTCGGGGGTCGCGATACGTAAGCAGGAAAAAAATTTGTTTACTTTTTTTTTTAATCTTTTAATCTTATAATCTTTTATCCCCTGAAATTTAATCATTAATAAAATTAATTAATTGTAAAGTACTTTTATCTCTTCTAAAATCGAATTCTAATTATAATAGCATAGTTCTATAAAATACGAGAGCTATTTTTTTTATGAGCAAATGACGACGTTTAAAATGCTTAAAATGCAAAAAAAAAAGTTGGCTTCCCGGAGCTTTTAGAGACGTAATTTATTGCTATATTTGAAATTACTCGACTTGGGCTGGAGGTAGTTGTAATGCTTGTTTTGCATTTTTAGTATAATTACCTTCTTACTTCTGCCTCCTAGTTACTCTTTTTCGCAACACTTGAATTAAATATAGAATCGAAACCTTGTTTCTCCCTAAAGGCCTAACCTTAATTTGTTCCCGGGTTTAGGCACCAGCTGTGTGGGGGACCCTGAAGGATGTTGGTAACTGGGACGAACAACTAACGAATTTGCTTAACGACTATTGAATGTTAGTTCCTAAAGGCTGCTGGAGAGTCCAGATCTGCATTCCTCAAGTTAGTTTTGCCCTGATGGTGCCAAGACGGGTCCCAAATGAGTCGGCAACTTCATTTGAGGTTCCTAAATTAACTAACGTTTGCTAGTTTAAGTTTAAGGTGTTTTAAACTTAAGCAAACCATGCTGCTGAGCGACCGCAGCTTACCAGTAATCTGAGACGAAGTAACTAAGTTGGCCTTGTCAGTCAGCAGAATAGGCTTAGGAATGAAAGTCGAACATCACATAGGCCTAAGCTAGACCTAAGGTGTAGGCAGCAGAAGTGAGGGAATCAAGGCAGGAGAGATTTGAAAAGTTAAGTCAGTAGTGGCTTTATTCAAAAAGACATCTAAGCACCTAGAACTGATGTGCATGTACCAACAAGGCACGAGACATGACGAATATACAGCCTATTGGCTACCTTACAGAACCACGAACTGCAAGGCAATAATTATAGTACGTCATGTGCAGAGAAAGAGAACATGAAAGAAATCTCTGGAAAAGTCCAGATACAAACCAACAGGGAAATATAAGCCATAACATTGTCTCGTGCCATAACATGTCTCGTAAACAAACTTTTGGACCAACACCCAAAATGGCGTAAATTTGACTATATTTAGTAGCATGCAAACACACACAACTAAAGTTGCAATAATAAAAAAAAACTTATATTTAACAATACCCACAATTTTGCAAGTGTATCGATGTGTAAGATTCACACCACAATAATTGGTTTGGGAATCAGTGTCATAAAACACTTTAAATTCAATGTTTACTGGAGCGCGTAATGATAGGCAGTTGCGAGCTGTGGTGGCTTTCGTGGAAGCAACAGGTCGATTGTGTTAGGGATACTCTGCGTCTGGTGGTGTTAAGTTTGCATTGTCGTTGTTGTTGCTGGTTTGTTAATTAAGGACTAACTCTCACAGGGCCGATGGCCTGTGGAAGGCTGCTGTCCTTGAAATAAATAAATAAAATAATTCCATGCTTTAAGGAACAAATACCAGAAGACAAGCTCTAATTAAAATAGACGGTTGACATTTACAACTGGGTTATTGTTAGTACGTATGCTCAGATGAATAGAGTTAGCTGTCTGCCTTGCCGTAGTCAAATGTCATGAATGAAATGAAGACCTGTGTTCAGTGTGCGAAGATATTTGCGTTTTTGCTCTCGATGTTTATTTTTGTTGTTGCGTATTGTTGTTTTTATTACCATATGTACTACCTTTCTGCTGTGAGGGTCGCGGTAGGACACATGCTTGTCAGTTTGCTTTGGCATGTTTTCAGCTTGTTAAAAGAATCAAGCCATACGAAAATTTAATATTTTATTTGGAACGTAACAAACTTGACCTGCCAGTTTGTGATGACGAAAGTTACTTGGTTAAAAAAAAAAGTAATATTTCGCGGGTATTTATTATTTGGAGAGCTTGGACTTGAAGCTTAACCAAGACTTTGTTTTGAAGCTTAACCAAGACTTTGTTTTGAAGCTTAACCAAGACTGCGGATAGTCATGCGCAGCAGCACACATGCCGAAATCTCCTTTTCTAATTTTTGATTAAAGGGGCTTCTGCGGGTAAATTAGCTCGCCACAACCACCTGCCGTAAGAAATTTTTCACAAAACTTGAATAGGGACTTTCTTGAAAAAAAAACGTAATTCTAATTGTTATTCTAATTGGTTTGAATTTTCAACGGGAAGATCAGTATGATCAGTAATGGCAATTTGCGTAGTGCTAGTCCGGACGATATGCCCATTAGAAGTCACAGTGTTTAGTTTTGGTGGATTTCACTGATGTTTAAGTGTGTTGCTAGTCCGGACGATATGCCCATT
>JAHWFP010157190.1:0-10705 GCA_023313725.1 Lithobius niger | reverse complement strand
TAGAACTAGAAAATCGTTTCAGTGGTTTGATCTCCAGGTGAGGGCAAAGAGTCCCAACAACAACATTAATGATTTCTGCACAGTGTTCTACAATAATAATTGCTCTATCGACGAGAATACTACTTTAACTTCATAATCGTGTTCAAAAGGCCCTGGTCGATGTTAATACCTACATTTTAAGCTATACAAATTGAAAATCGGTACATTGGTTCAATCTCTAGGTGAGAGCAAAAATTCTAGCCCATTTGGCTTCCCGTGTCAAGAATATTGTAGTTACATTAAAATAGCATGCGAAAGGCCCTGGGCCTTGTCAATACCTATGTTTTAAGATTTAGAACTTGAAAATGGGTTTAGTGGTTTGATCTCCAGGTGAGGGCAAAGAGTCCCAACAACAAGAACAACAACAAGAAAAAATTGCCATACTTCGGACGCCGAAAGGTTCGATTGTTGTCATTAAAATCCGTAATGCAGAGAAATAGCTACGACACGACCCCAAATATCGAATTTCGTTGGTCTATTTCAATTATGGGCGAAAGTTTAGGTATTCAAAGTTTGACGTTTAACATGGAAGTTCATGCTGAGCTGCGGTCCTTCATAAAAGCAGTATAGTCGGTAGCTGATGTGTTCAGTTACTATACATAACTGCTTATTGTTCGTAATTTTTTTTAAATTACATAACGAATCTGCTGTTATAGGCTCTAAACTGATAGGATATGTGCACTTTAATTTCTTAGGTCAGACACATTTTTCATGGAGTATCTTTTTGCTCTTCTTAACATGTGCTTTTGCTACAAAATATTTATGAATGACGTTAATCCTTTTTTCCCCTACAGGATGCACCGAAAGTACGGACTGCGATACGGACCACATTTGTTTTAAGGATTACTGTCGCTGCAGATTAGGAGTAGCTGGCCCGAGACCGAATTCTTTGGCAGTTTTCTGTAGGACTGTCAGTAAGTGGGAAAGAAAGGCACATGACATGACAAATTTTTCAGAATTGAAAAAAATTCAAGTACGAATCACTTTTCTACACCTAAAATACAATGCTAAGCCAGAAAATAATCATAACTGTTACAAGACTAATTGAAATTAAAAGCTGTTCTTTTCGGATATAGTCCGAAAGCTTTTTTTTTCCTTATTTTTTCTTTCTATAAATAGAATGTAATTTCTTAAGACTCTGAAAATTCTTTTATTTATTTAATTTTTTTTTTCAAAACTCAGGAATAAAGAATGCCATTCTACGGGCTCTATTACACATGGAGTAGTGAAGTAACCTTCGTACAAAGTTTGTCTTGTTGATACCTGTGGCATTGGACATCCATAAATAAAAAATAAACGACCCAGACTGTGGCATTCGGAATTTATTTTACTTTTTTAGTTAGAAAAAAACCACTCACGTGCTTAGGCAGCCGAAAGCTAGCATTATGTAATACATATCCGTGAATCACAGGCTATTTAGCGGCTATAATTGCGCGGGCGAAAGAAACGGCTAGTCCAATATCTAGTAGGTGGAGGGAAACACGAGTTTATCCCATCAGCCCAGAGAATATTGGACTAGCCGTTTCGAGCTCAAGAGCAATTATAGCCTTTTAATCGCCTATGATTCACGGATATGTATTTTAATGCTAAGGTGTGACGTCAAGCTATCTTATCGTCTTACTCGAGTTTTTTAAATACTTGTTTCTAAATTTTGTTTGTGAATCCTAATGAATTTAGGAATATTTACATGCGACTTATGTAGATTCCTGAACGGAAGTTCCGGGTTGGAAACGGGGTTGGAAGCTTCCTGTGTATGAAAGCCGATTGAAGGAGAGAGATGTTCTGTAATACCGATGTTTGTGTAATGCTGTATTTTTTCCTACTTTAGTTTAAATAAGATGAGTGTATAAAATGTGCTATCCGCATGAGTCTCGTAGATTTTTAAGCGTATTTCAAAGTGTCATTAGCCTAGTTTTCATACCGTAGGAACGAATGGTTGCCGGGTTGGGCCATTCCTCCGTGGGTGGGAGCCTAGCATAGTACGCAGTTTTTTTTTTCGTGTTAGGCAAGAAAGAAAAATGTCGCAGGTTGTGAAATGTGAATGTGCCTATTTATGCTGGTTGAATTTGTGTTGTGTACGGTAAATTTGCAAAGTCGGGTCATATTGTCACATGGTGGAGCAGTGGTTGTGTAGACCCCCGTACAAAGTGTTAGATTATCAAAAAAGTGTGGGTTATCAAAATTAACTCACTGTGACGTGTGTGGCTTTCACATTAACCGTATATAACGACTACACTTTTAGCATTTGGATGTGTTAGCGTGACGTCACCACCGTGCATTAAATAATTTTGTTTACAAGCTATGGTCGTTGCTTTTAAAATTTTGTCTATTTAAAAATATACCATAAGTTTTCTCCCCACAGAGCACGCCACCTTTTTTGTGGCAAACCAGTGATGCTGTAAGTTTTATAACAATTTTTCCCAGAAGAAACTTGATACTAGACTTAAAAAAAGCACGACTTGATTGGTTTCAAATTAAATTGGTGGCAGTTTCCATTCTCACTGGCGCACTAAACTTGGTTATTGTTCATTTTGTTTTCACGTTTCTCAATGATTGCTAAGACAATAAAAAGCTAATTATTTACTAAAACGCGCATAACCGAAAGGTTTATATTTGAAAGGTGAATATAAAAAAATTATTTAATAATATAAAAAAGGTTTTAAAATGTAAAATCAACCATATAGTAGCAATTTTTCTTTAGCATATATTGTATGTTAATAATAAAATCCAGTCCCATTGGGGTAATGGAACGAGTCTTCGTTCTTGGTTTACAGTACTATGTCGTATTCAGGACAGTTAGCTGTATTGAACCGTGGCGTGAAATTCGTTTTGAAAATTGGCATTGCTACTTTTTCAGAAACTTGTATGTAGATAGTTCATGAAGTTGGCTGCTATGATCGCGAAGCGCAAACTATCATCAATTTAGTTGTAGAATCCGTCACTAGTGCTGGTTTCGGCGCTTCGCTGTTTACAATTGTTTGCAGCAGACTATGCGAGCAAGGCGATGGTTGAGCGCTGCGTTACGACTGGCGGTTAAGTTTTAATCCAGCTACCGCTGATTCATCTTTTGTCTATCTAATTTAACATAGCTGAACATCTGCCTTCCATTATGTATTCTATGTAATTTTTTTTTACAAATTACCAATGGCCTTAGCTGAACATCTGCCTTTCATTATGTATTCTATGTAAAGTTTTTCGCAAATTAATAAGACCGTAATGTATCCATTATTGGATCCAAAGCATCACTAACGGTTAGCTTTGAACGTTGAATCATAGATTAGAAAGTTAACTAGATATACCGTCTTACGTCTTCCCGTCCTACGCGGAGCTCTGGCGGAAGCTGCGGCTACTAATACCTCTGCTAATGCTTTTGCCTTCGAAGCAGCAGAAGGCAAAAGCATTAGCAGAGGTGTTAGTAGCCGCAACTACCGCCAGAGCTCCGCGTAGGACGGGAAGAAGTAAGACGGTATATCTAGTTAACTTTCTAATCTATGGTTGAATCCACTACAAATTTAACAAACATCAATAAACTAATTATTTTTGGCTGCATGCATGCACGACTTCGTAAAATCTGATATGATAGATATTAGGAAGCCGTGCTAGTGATTATCTTTGAGAAAAACAGCGGCTGATCTTGAATCACGGGGGAAACCGTTCATTTTGGGAAGGAATATTTGAGTCTATAAACAGTACTTGCATCAGTAAACAGTGACTGATCTCTACTATCTGCATGGGAAAACAGCAATGCAGACGTGTGCATGGCTTGCTCTAGTTTACTTACTTGTTCCCGTGTTGGTGTCAAGTGCAGAACGATCGTTTTCCAAAACTTAAAATTAGTAGGTCTTGACATTAAGGAGACGGGGTGAAGGGAAAGTGGGGGAGGGGGGGATTTCCGGCGGAGGCATGGGACTTGATACCATTTACCAAGGCTTAGACTATGTATATATATGGATTTTCTTAAGTGGGGCGATGTGGGGAAAGAGGGGGCCCTCTGTAATTTCTTCCACCAGGGCCCACACTGACTAAGTTAACGCCACTGTTAAGATGCTTTCGTTTGTGCCCACATTTAGTTTCCGTTTCGTTATTTGCAGCCTCGTTACGCTATCGCCGCCGTAGTAAAATACCACGTTAGCCGCTGTGGTTAAGCTGGTAAAGAGCTTCCTACCGTCATTGATGGTTACATTGTTTATATTATATTTATTGCAGAGTATCTTTCTTAGAATTAGAATATTAACAATAAAGTATTTAACTGCAAGCCAAAGAATCATCAGTAACGATAGTACTTCGCAATAATCAAAAGATTCAAAATATATATCCGCGGCTCCCTGCGCCGCAACTACGAAAATGTTAAAGAGCACACCTCTGGCACGTACTACAACGGCGAAGGCGAATATTTTTTTTTATTAAAATTGGAATTGTCACAATTGTAGGTCAGACGGCCTGTTGGCTTTGGTGTGAAGATAGCATATTCTCAAGCCTAATTGTTACCTCACGTTTTAGTTTCGTAAGCGACAACAGAGAACAATTATGCTTATTGTGTCCGAGGTTAGGCTTCTGCATTCTTGCAACACGGGATGGAGAATGCAGTTTCCATAGCAATCCAGGAATCTTAAAATTATGATACGAAGCCAAATTATTTTTCCGTGTTGTGATATGAGCGGTTTCCTCCTACAGCGGCGATTTGATTTTCACATTTGGCTGACTTCCTGCAAGCATTCTTTTCACATGAACCGAATGTGAGTCGTTAACGAATCTTTGTTTTTTTTCCACTCATGCTTGCCTTCCTCTAGTGGTTAAAGTGCTATAATCAAATGTTATTATTTCGTTGATTTATGTCAAAGGTACGATGATTTATTTTGGCGTTTTTTTTTTAAATTCACTTGATTGTCAGCAGCACAGTGTATGCTTCGTCGGATTTCCTTAACTATTCAAGATTCCAAATTTACAATGGCGAGTGTTAGAGCGATAAATTCGAAAAACTGTATATCGTGGATTATAATTGATTAATCTACGTCAAATTCGAGAACAGCAATACTTTTGGAGCTATCTAGCAATGTGGCAAATTTCATAGCAATCTGCACTTTGGTTTGGGCTCCACTCAAGACTACAAAAGTGCAACCAAGCAACCAACAAACCAACTTTTTGCAATTCGATGTGCGTTATAGGCTACACTATGCTGGGCCTAGGAGAAGAATTCAGAAAAGGCCATAGTTTAGGAGTTTTTTTTAGTAGAAGTGGTAACTAATATTTTCTGAACAAGAAGCACACGAAGACGCTAGATATAAACGTTACCAAATTTTTCATTGCAATTTTAAGACCGGAAATGAGCCTCCATCTTGGAAAGTCAGTCCTGTTAGTTGCCAGCTTCAGGTGCTGTGCCTAAGCCACCATTAACTTAACTAATGTTTTCCGTTCACCTGTTATGACACCTAACCTAGTTGGTAAAAGTTCAAATGTTGTAAGTTTTCCATCATAGAATAATTACCAGGGCGCAGTTGAAATGTCTAAACCTTTGCCTAAAGTAGAAGCTTTGAAAATTGAAGAATTCGTTGGTTTGCGGGACGAAATTTTCCTCTCAGCTTTTTTTATGAAATTGGAGACAATTTTAAAAGTTAAGATAGGTTGGTCAGAAAAGAGTGATTCGCTAAGCTGCATCATGGTTATCAGGGAATGCTGTTGACTGGTGTTTTTTTTTTTTTTTTAGTTGGGAGAATTTTAAAACTTTGTTTTTGGCTAAGTTTGAAGTACAGTCACATAAATAGAGCCTATTTGCTAAAGTTAGATTGATACGAAGGCAAAGAAATGAAAATTTCATTAAGCATTTTGATAAATGCACAAGTGCTAAGATTGGTGATTTTGGATCAGATTGAGGCGATTTTGAAAACACTGAATTCGACTTTTCACATGCCTATGATGTCAAGAAAATTCTCTTCCTTAATAGATTTTAAAAGGCGATTTTGGAAACATTGAATTCGACTTTTCACATGCCTATGATGTCAAGAAAATTCCCTTCCTTAATAGATTTTAAAAGGCGATTTTGGAGACACTGAATTCGACTTTTCACATGCCTATGATGTCAAGAAAATTCTTTTCCTTAATAGATTTTAAAAGGCGATTTTGGAAACACTGAATTCGACTTTTCACATGCCTATGATGTCAAGAAAATTCCCTTCCTTAATAGATTTTAAAATGCAGTTTTTCTTTTTTTCTTGGGAAACATGATTTAAAGAGGAGAGGCTAATCCAGTTCAATCTCAGATTTAAATGTTGGTAACGTAAGAATAGTAGAAATCGTAGTAGAAATAACACTAGTTTCTTGTCTGAATATGAAGCGAAAAACACTTGTAACGTTTTGTAAAACGATTGGGTTGACTTCTAAATTCGGCCCCAGTGGGTCGGATCACCAGCAAAATCAAGTAACAGTTGGGAAGGCAGTAATAATTCGAATGGCGGTAGTGGCTTTCTATCAGCTGTGGTCGTGGTGGTAATAACGGTTGTGGTAATCGTTTCCAAAGAATTCGATGCACCAGATGTTGAAATTCGTCACACGAAACGCAAAACTGTCGTTTAAAACCCGTTGTTGGTTTTCCTCCAAATGGAAACTTAGTTGGTCGAGTTAATTAAGATCCTGATGCACAAGAATTGGTACCCCAAACGTGAAATGGCGTATTCTTTTTCTTCTCCTTTCGAAGCCAGCCAATTCCTAACCGAAATTGTGTAGGCAAACTTGTTGGGTCACGCCTGTACTGGGTCCTGGTTATCACTAAAATAAAGGAAGACGTTGTCGCCACATTAGAGAATGGAAGCAGAATGTTTTGCTCGATAGCACAATGTTTTGTGTAAATGTTTCACTAAAGGTTGAATTAATTAAAATGGGTTTGGATTAAGCAATGGCTGCCGATACTCGTTTCGTTGACTACGGTATCCGGGTTTCTTGATGGCTACGTAACCGATTGTGCAACGAGCAGTAACTTTTCCACTGACCTTGATAGAAAGCACAATCTGACCGGTAATCCTTGAAATAAATTTACCGCGATCAGCGGATTTGCAACCAACATTTGCAGCGAACAATGTAGTTTGGCAGGATGAAACCTTCAGAAATCATTGAACTATAATGGGAGTCGAGAGATTATGGCTAGTGGTTCCAGGCACCCACATATCTATACAAGTTAACTGCCCTAGTGTAGGAAATTCATGAATGTGAGTGAAGTCTTGATTGTTGACGAAACGGGATGGGTGAGAAGTTCGGCTTGCTCGACTGAAGCCCCGACGTCGGATGCGAGTACCCAGTGGGCCACCTTTGGTAAGCGTGTTAATGATGATAGGAAAAAACTTCAGTGCGAAGTTTGGCTTGAAAAGGACAATTATTTGGGATCAGTACCGATCACGTTAGAGCCCAATCCAGTTTTTAAGTTTGTGTGTATAGTTGAGCAGTAGTTACGGCAGTACGTGCCATCGCGTGCTTATAGGAGTGCAAAAGAAGTTGTTAACAATACGTTAAATACAGATCTTTCCTATCCAGAGTGTGTCACTGTATAGCCAGAAATGTTGCGCGTGGAAAAGAAATGGCACGATTATAGTCTCAAGGCGTATGGTGAAAGCGGAAATTTATTAGTAAAGTGAAAGACTTGTTGAGTTGGGTGAGTGGTTGACAAACATGTTGTACGGAATCACGGATAGCTTCATTTTAATAGAAAATACAGTGACCTAAGGGCACAATTCGCCTTGGTTGAAGGTGGCTTTCTAACTGAAAATTAAACAAGAGTGAATTGTAGAGAAATCTCATTGGGAAATTTAGATCTGTGGCAGTTCGAATACGGATGAGCACATCACAGATGTGCTGTCTAGGCGGTACGGATCTGGAAACTACTTAATTGATTCCAAGCTTGTGTAAATAAAAGCTTGTTTTAAAAGCGGACACTTGTTTAACCAAAATGACGTAGATTAGTTACGCTTGGTTAGATCGAGCAGAGAAATTAAAAAAACAAATAAACGTAAGCTTAGTGTAGACAAAGGGAATCAGGTTTAGTATGCCTTCTTGGCATAAATTGAGCGAAGTTGATAATAAATAATGGAAGAATTTATACTAACACCTATACTTACATCTTAGTGGTGCTTGATTGTTGAAGTGCTTGAATCGTTTCTGCTTAAGATCGCTGAATCTAGTACTTTAGTGCGAACGCTGATAGACCAAGTGTTTTCAAAGTGTTACCGGCTTATGTTCGAGATGGAAGAAACAGGTCCGACGTTGGGAATAATGTTACCGACAGCTAATGTTGGCATTAAAAATAACGGCAACTAATTACGATGACGGGATTTACCCCTAAACAATTAACACACGAATAGGGTATTACGAATGCTGTTTCACAATGTAAACTGAATTTAACATATACGAACAATTATTAATAAATAGAAAACGGGTGGTTATGATCGTTTGAATGGATTTTCGTGCGTTTTTTTGTTTCTCTCTTCTATTGATTGTTTTTGCACTGATTGATTGTGAGTGTCTTTTAAATGTTAGAAAAAAAAAGTTTTTGCTTCTGCATAATTTTCGTGAAAATGTTCAAGTAATTAAGTTTGCGTAGCGGGTTTTACGGGAATAATATCTGAATTTTAACTCTCAAAGATTGCCCAGACTTTACAAAAACATTACTAATACTAGTACGTAATGTCACCCTTCTGGAACAGTAAAACGATTAAATTATTAGCAGATAAAAAGCTTAAAACGTCCCCATATCATCCTTTATTGTAACTTGTTGTTAGTGCGCACCTTCTTGGTATTATTTTTGAATAATTTCTGAGAAACTTGATTATTATATGACTAAATAGCTTAACGTTATGTTTAATTTTTACTTACCTTGACGAAGCGAGGGCGCTTCTTTTCGGGGGCGGGAACTTTGCTACGACGGTTTACACAGCTGCCTCCTATTCCTTAAGCTAGGGCCTTAGAGGGCCTCTTTACCTTGATGCTATGGCTCCATGCTATGTATTCTGTATAATCTGCATGTTTATTAATGTATTCCAGTTATGCTATGTACTCTGATGTATGGTCTAGTCCCTGGAGATCAGTGGTCCGGATGGCTCTGCCTTGCCTGCCACTAGGGGTAGCTGCTAACAGAGATGGCTCATGGGATACCAGGATATACTACAGGAAGTACCTTGCACCACTGGTGGCGGGTACTGGCTGCAACTCTTACGTACTTAAATCCTTGCAGCCTCCTTCAGCCTCACTCTGGGGCCTGGTCCCCTGACCAGCCACGGCTGGTGAAGTGTGCCATCCTGCTAGAAGCCCGACTTAGAGCGTCCTTGAACCACTGGACAAGATCGCCTAAGGACAGACCGCGTGGCCCTGGAATAAACCCTGGCGTTCTTCCTTGTACCGGGCATAGTGGGGTTGCACCACTATTGTTTTTAATTTACACAAACGATATTCATGAAATAATACACAACACCATACTTTTCCTTTTTGCGGATGATAGGTTTTTAATTTCAATAAACTATGTTAGAACATAAATGATAAATTTACAATTTGATTTTGACCTACTTATTGTTGGCTAGTTGATAATGAAATGTACATTAGTCAAGATAAAACATTTTTTATGAATTTAACAGTACCAAAAAATGACAAACGATGATTTAAGCATAGTAGTACATGATGAAAATTGCACTTTTATGAATTCAGGAATGAAATTGAGCGCCAACAAAAATGCAAGAAATTAGAAATAAAACAAAATGCAAAATATTTGGGCTTGACTATTGACATGCATTGGAATTAAAAAAAAAAAACATATTACTGAATTAATGAATAAACTGTTCGCTCTAAACTGTTACAAGTGAATAATGTCCTAGATAAAAAAAAAATTTCTCATGATGCATGGGTAGAAAGTCGCTTACGACACGGTATTGAAATTTATAGTTTTGCCATTTGATTACATAGTAAAAAGATTACAGAAAAGCCAAAATAAAATCGTGCACGTACTCTTTGGAAATAATAATAAAAAAACATCCGTGTTACATATGGAAAATAAAATTAAAAAAATATACAAGCCTAAGAGATCAGTAAATTATAACAAGGAATATAATACATATAAACATTATAATGATGAGAAAAGAATCCGACTTAGGCAAAACAAGCACCGATTTATGATTCCAAAGTGGTACAATAAATATGGTACAAGAAGACGAAATTATTACATACCACACATTTTTAATAGAATTCCCAATGAATTATTTATATTTAATAATAAAAATTAATTAAGATTGAAAATAAAGGAATTTTTGTTAAATGAAATAATTTAAAATGTGATTTTTTTTTTAGAACCTTAATGTTGAAATGAAATCAATTATTTCGTGTATATTATGTGTATAATGGTTTTGTGTGTGTTATTTATTTTGTGTCCTTTTATTGTATGCTCATACAAGTTTTTTATAAACTTCGAGCAATTTGTATGCAATAAATAATAACTAGGAAACAGGCTTTGGGCCTATTGTAGGCGGAGCGGAGAAAAATTTATTTTAAATTTGTATTTCCTCTCATAATGGCTTTGCAATGTTTGCTAATGGTCCTTAAAAAGCTGGGGGCAATATTCATTCGGCTACAGTTGAGCTGAAGCTTTTTGTTGGTGTTTTTTACATTTTAGCTAGGCTACGTTTCATATTAATGTTAA
>JAHWFP010157184.1:3199-54309 GCA_023313725.1 Lithobius niger | reverse complement strand
ACCAAAGGGACACAAGTGTCACTGACAATGGCCCTAAATAAATAAATAAATTTTAAAAACAAAACTAAAGAAGTCACATAAGAAAAACAGCCGACATTTTCTTAAAAGAATATAGCAAACGACCTCTCTGAAATCCAAAAATACGCAGTAAAATATTGCAATCTGGTTCAGTTCTAGGGGCCCCCACCCTGGACCCCACTGGGGGAGCATATAGCACTTCCCCAGATCCCCTCGCTGATCTGGGTTTGCCAGACCACATCCATTATTCTTTTCGCCTCCGCCTGTGGAATTTTCAGAAGTAGACGGTAAAAGCGTAAGTTGAGTTGGCAAAATGGGGATCTTCTCCTCTCCCTTTCTCTCCCAATCCTCTATTGTGTTGAACAGTCCCCTTGAGTTGCTTGTAATTACAGAATTGTTAGATTCGTATTGTTGTATTTTCGTTGACTGAGCTAAACCAGATGGCAGGTTAATGTAGGAGTTTCACGACAGCCACGATGCCAGGTGGCTGGACAGCATACAAATACAAAAATTTTTTACGCTACCATACATAGCACTATAGTAACGCGGCAAATAAGCGTCCTTCTCACCCGTTTTGAAGCTCTGTCCGCTTCTAACAATACAGCACGATGGGATCGTAACAATGAACAAGGACGAAGAGTGCTGGGATCCACGGCGGATCCCAGCACTCCATGTGCATCCCAGCCCCCGTTTGTGTTAAATGAAAAGTGGAAGAAAACAAACAAATGTAATAAATTTACTGAAACAAATAAAAAAAAAAACAACAGATAAAAAAAAAATAACGTTCAACAATTCACGTTACAAACGTTGGTTTCCATTAAATAACGAAAAGGAATAAAGCAACCGAATATAATCAATTAAATGGAACCTTTTTTGAAAACAACACCACCTCAAACGTAAAAAAAAATCGTTCAAAAGTGCATGTTAATTACAACATTGCAACTGCTTTCAAAATTAAACGTTGCTCTTTTCATTGTGTCTTAACGAATATTCTGCACAAACTTTCTTCTGGCTAAACGCAACAATGTATTCCACTCGCGCTCAACAATGTACGTCGGACTGATAGCTTCAAAACGGGTGAGAAGAAGGATATCGCCCGCTTTCCTCGTGCTGGTATCCAACAATGGCTCGGGCGCTGCGTGCCCTCGACGTTGTTAAGGCTTGGCCCCATTGATAGCGTTGCATCTCCGACTCCGTGACGGCTCCGTTTGTTGCTGCGGATCGAAAACGCAAACGTCTACCCCACTGGTTGCGTCCACGCTCAAGGTCAACAAAGCACGACCGCGGCTCAGCCAGAAATAAGCGAGTGTCTAAAAGCAAGTTTAACGTGCTGCCTGTTGTAAATGTGCAAAATGACGGTTGTCCAGGCATTGTGCTTTTATTTTTAATAATGGTGTGCTAATCTTAACTTGTAGCATCGTACAGTGAACAATACCAACGAACTTCGTTGGTCGAACCGAACACTACATGGCGACGCCATGTTGCAACGAGCACATGCGGCCGATGCATGCGTTTGGATTTTTCAAACGTACTCGATACGCAACGCGGGCCCTCTGCTCTTCCCCTCAGGCTATGGTTACCATGACAGCGACGCAGCCGTGTCGCAGACGGAGAAGATACGCAGTCGGTGGGGCATCACTCGGAAAGCGGGCGATATCCTCTACCTCCATTACAGATTGGAAGTTTTTATTTGTATGTATGTGTGTGCTTGTTAATGCTGTCTATGGACGTTTCCTTTCGGCCGTGTCAGTATGGTTGAGCGGTAGGACTTCGGCCTTTGGTCGCAAAGGTGGTGGGTTCAATTCCCGCTCAGACAGTCCGATATTTAAGTCCAAAAGGCAACGTAAATAGGTTTGCATCTGTATTTCCTTCGCCTTTCCGTCCAATTAGTTCTCCTTTAGCGAACAGAAATTTCTTATTTGAGTGATTTATATACAAAAACGTTCAGGCAAACGAGGGCACATGCCTGATTTTTTGGATGATTTTTTTTTTCATACTGCAGGTCGACACTTACTCAATAATAATTAAACATCAAGTGCGCAATACGTTTACGAATCCCAAAAATCGAGCTTTGCCTCTTTGAACTGTGATAGGCTGTAAGAACTACACTCATGATAAACTGTTTAGTATAGCTCTGCCGATTATTGATTTTACGAAAACTCTATGGGAAATAGTAAGCTGTTTGTTAGCTAGCTTCCTGACTAAACCCTCTAGGGCATTGCCTCAATTCACATCCTTAAATTAGTTTCCTACCCTTGATGTAACTTTGAGGAAATTTGCTGATGACGTTACGGTACTTACATTTATAAAGTTACTTTCGAAAGTTACTTGCTCCCATGTTGGCTTTCTGTGTAGCTGGTTTGATACTAAAAATACGACAAAGAAATTTGTTGACAGCCGAGCTAAGTAACTGTTCAGTCTACCTCGGTATAAAAAGAGTACCAATTAAATTTAACGAGACGGATTTTTAAGGTATTTAAATTGGGAGTCAGCAGTTCGTAATCTTGTTCTCAGAATTATGCACTTCATAATCCCTTCTTTGAATTTACAAGGAACTTCATAACTCCTTCTAAATAACAAGATTATGACCGCTCTGTTGTTTTGGCTCAAAGTCCAGAGATCGCTAGGGATATCATCATGGTTGTGGAGGATGCTGTAGCATGTTTCAATATCCCAAGTAACATTAGATGATTGGCCCAACGTTGGCCAACCATTGACTACGTTGGCGACACGTTGGCAATGGTTTAACTGATTCTTACTGGGAAAAAATATTTCAACTGATGGAGCCGAATGAAGAAGTAACGTCACTTAGAAAAAGTTTTAGCTCATGGAAACGATTATGTTGAGCGAGATATCAAAAAAGCGCTGATGACAGGGTGCGTATGAATCATTACACAAAAGCTCCATCGGACTGAGAACTGTGAAAGACTATGTATTAAAGAAAGATAGGGGCTAAAAAATTCGGCGTACCTAATCGCCTATATAAGTAAGACATGCGTGAGACTAACTTTTTCTATTATTGTTCCTCCTGTTGTCCTACTTTTTTTTGGGGGAAGAGTCCTACTTTTTTTCTAAAGTTCAGTGGAAGGCCTGAACAATTCAGAACAATCATTCTGGTCGTTTAGAGCTCCGTAACACCAAAACCGCTTGAGTAATTAGAAAGGTCCATATGAAAAGGGCACATATACAGAGCAATATCTTTAAAATCGACTAATAACCAGCTTTATTCACTGCATGGTAGAATTCATTTTCGTGAAACAAAAATAGTGTTAGCCAGTAACTAGTTAATCTACCTCAAAACAAAACTTGTTAAGGATTCCCGCCAAGTTTTTTGGCCGTGTGAAGTCGTGATATCAAACGCCAAGCTCTTTCGCCAAGCTAATCCCACCGAGTAATAGTTCGAAGGCTAACTGAAATGTATGAAAATTGCTTACAGCACAATTTTCAGTTATTTCATTTAACGTTTGATGTCTTACTCGGTGCGATTAGCTTGGCGAAACAGCTTGGCGTTTGACATCACGACTTCACACGGCTGAAAATCTTGGCAGAAATCCTTAACAAGTTTTGTTTTGGGGTAGATATCAGATTTTTTGGTCCAAATTGATGAAATCAATTTTTTTCTAAGTAATTATGAGATGGAAACGACAATCTAGTTTTCTTGTCCATTTCTTTTTTTTTTTCTTGATTTCGTTAGATTTTGAGGACAGCAGTCATATTTTACAAATAATTAGGATTTCTTATCATTATCTCCTTGCAAACGCACGGATTTATTTAATGTTCAGTTTGTCATTGTTGCATAATAACAATGAAAAACAATCAGTTTGGACGTTTGGAGCTCCCTAACCCCTGAACAACTTGACCAATCAGAAAGGACCGAAACGTCGTTGTTTTTATCTTGTTGCACTCTCTTTGGCTTACTATCTTGCAATCTTTTTTCCTGCATTGCAATTGTTATCTCTTTTACTGTTACATTTAACCAAGAATTTATAGGGTTGAGGAGGAGAATTTGTGACTGAGACTCATACTGAAACGTCTTAGATACGTTCGCATTAGTTCAGTCTTAGTGTATAGAGGGCGCCACGTGTTTTATGTGGGAATTTCTACTCAGATTTTAGCCTAAAATTAAACTAAACTAAACGAAACTAGCTTATATTTAATTATTAATTAGCCTACCTTAGTCGTAATTTAGTTTACTTTAGATTTTGGCTGAAAAATGAGCAAAAATTACCAGATAGAACACGTGGCACCCTCTTTAAACTCGGACTGAACTAATGGGGACGTGTTTCAATAGGGACTATTTAGAGTTACAAATTCTCCTCCCATCCCCTATAAATTCTTGATTTAACCACACTACGACGATGGCTCTTTTGTATATAAGCGAAGTACCACTTGAACTTCCAACTTTATTTCTTCCTACACCTGTTGGGGAATCAGTTGTGTTGGCAAACCAGGCGCCATTTTGTTTGCCGCCATGAGGCTCGAACAGGGTTTAGGCTCTTCTTCCCTTTCACTCATCATTTGAGTGAATGTTGAGTCCCTTGGACAAAATGCCTGATGTCTCCAGTGTACATCATGCAACCAACTGGTTTATTCATGATGCCCGACAAGAGCGTTGGTAACCTACTCAATCAGTTCATTTACCACGTAACCAGACGTGAGAAAGCGGTCGGATATAGTCGAGAAGCCACTCAGGCTGGTTACATGGACCGTGCTTCGTCAGCACGGCCGTACTATCTAAGCGCGTGCCACTTTGGCCAGGGCCAAAGTAGCACGATCGTTTTTCTCAAAAAGGTGGTTAAACGGACCGTGCCACAAGCGCAGCTGCGTATACATGACCCGTCAGGCCAAGTTCTTTATTTTCAGGCCACGCATGCGCTGTTGAACCACTTCCGATGATGTTTTCGCCAAACAGCTGACGAAGTAAACGATCCGATTTATTTGATATACTTATTTTCTAAAGCGTACGTTTGCAAATCCATATTTTTTTTTTCACAAAAATATACAACAATGTTACATCCGATACAGGATATTAGTAGAAGTAGCAGTTTACTAGCAGATGCCATTTACAAGGCAGTCAGTATATTGTGAGCTCATGAGCCAGTTAACATTTAAGTAGTTGTGTTTGGGTTGAATTTGCCCAAAGGCTACGTTTGTTAAAATGGGGGGAAAAAAAGGAAAATGCTGTTTCTGTTAGAAAAACAACAACAAAAAACGAACTGACACAGCGCTAGTAGCTATTTAAAACGTTTACTCGCATACTGGAATGGAGGTGCAGCATTGAATCTCAAAAAATCTGGGTTGAAAAAGTCTGCGGAAAAAAGGTCCTCATGAAAAGGTCCATGGAAAAAAAGATCTGGAAAGAAGGTCCAGGCCAAAAAAATCCGAAGAAAAAAGGTCCGAGGTAACACAGATCAGTAGAAAAAAGGCCCGGAAAAAACCCGAAGGAAAAAAAAACTGCAGAAAGTAATGCGTTTCCTTTGCCTGCATAGTGGACTAACCGAACTTATTAAAAAAAAAAAAAAGTCTTGCGGGGAAAAAATCCGAAGAAAAAAAACCTGTAGAAAAATTACGTTTCCAGCTGAAACTCTTTTCCGTGCATGGTGAAATTTGAGCCAGGTCAGTGGCCTAACCTTAGTTGACTTGGCTCGAATTTTACCAGGTAGGGAAAGGAGTTTCACCAGAAAACGTAATATTTCCTGCATTATTTTCCCTTGGGTTTTTTCCCCAGACCTTTTTTTTAGGTTGCGTTATAACCTAACCTAAAAAAGTTTTGGGAAAAAATCCGAAGGAAAAAAAAGCTACAGAAAAAAAAAACACGTATCCTGGTGATACGCCTTTGCCTGTGGAATTTGAGCCAAGGCAAACTGACCTAACCTAACTTATAAAACAATAAAACAACAAGAAAAAAATTTTTTGTAAGTGTTTTTATTGGGCAGGTTATTTATTTTTCTTCATATAGAAACGTGCCAGGACTTTCCCAGGACTTTTTTCTCGGACCGTCTTCTGTGGACCTTTTCCCCGCGACCTATTATGTGGACCTTCCCTTCTTTCCTTCCCCCCCCCCCCTTCCCAATTCCCTCGACTTATTTCGGCCCACCGACTTTCCACACACTTGTTTATTTCATTCGCAGTCCAAGATCAAGGTATGTTCAAACTTGAGCAGTACATCACAAATAATAAATCGTGGTTGACAAAACAAACTAAATTACGCAAGTCCCGTGTTTTTCACTGCGTAGGTTGCAGACCTTACTGAGCTTTATTGGCTCTGGTTATGTTTAGTTGAACTCAAATGACGCTATATTTAACCTAAGTATGTCTAACAAACGCTGATTTTCGTTGGCTTCGCACACTCAATTGTTCAGTGCTCACCGCAGTCACTCCTTCGCTGAATCTTCGACAATTTCCTCTAACGGAGGGCGGGGGGGGGGGGGGGTTGCTGTGTCCACTCTCCCAATATGCCCCCAACCACATCTCGCTCATCCCTAATTGTTTCATTTTTGTAATGAATCCCACTGCGCTTTTTTTTTGTCTTTTGTCCTGTAGTCAACGTTCCTAAAGATATCTCTTTTAAAAACAACCTGACTTTCTCAGGTTTCCCGAGCAGACAACAGGTTGTACTTATTATAATAGTCATATTTCATTGAAGTTTCTTGAGCTTGCCATTTTTCATTTCTAATAACACCTTTAGCGTCTTGAAGATATTTTTTTTTTAATGTCCAGAAAATTTCATCGCAAACTACAATTTGTTGTAAAATTTATTTTTTCATTTGAAATTTCGAATAGGGGGTCCTTGAAAAAAAAACTCTCTTTAATAATTTTTCATCACTTAAATCTTTTGACATTATCTCATAACCTTGCAAATTCCCTGACTTTCCAAGGTTTCCCCATGACCTAAAAAAATTCCTTGCCTTTTCCAGGTATTTCAGGTTGAACCCTGTGTAGTTAAGTTGGTTAGCGTAAATATACTATATGATGCTAGAGTTTGTTTTAAAATAATTTTAATTTCTGTCACAGTCAGGCACTGTGAACAACTAAATGGTCCAGCTGAATTGTCCGAAACGTCGTCTACGATGGGGCAGATAACCCGGTTTGGGTTCGGTTATAAGTAAAAACAAACAGTGAACAACTGCTTATTTCCCCGTGTTGTCGGTTGTTAGCATTGTTAGGCCTTGTTTGAGAGCAATGGCCGTGGCCAAGCAGCCCGAGTCATCGTTTTTCGATCGAAAAACCATCCCCGAGTTACGGGTTTTACGTAAACAGATGTTTTCACTTTTTTTTCCACTTTTTTTTCCTATTAACAAAAGTAACATTTGAACTATCCTATAAATTTTCAGTGCTACAAACAAATCTGCATGAATACAGGCAAGTTTTACAATTTAGGCAATACGCATTTAATATATTTTTTTTAATTTAGTTAGCCAAAAAATAAAAAATAAATTTCTATAAATTTAGCAACACGTTGGTTTTGTGGTCGGTCAAAAAAACGCGTGTTTTCGTTTGTTATCCCGCCATATTTTATCGAAAGAGTCATCGTGACGTCATTTCCCACCATGCTGCCAGCCAATCGGAGCGCGTTTTTAGCTGGGCCACAACCATAGACCCGTATACATGACCCGTGCTTACAGGTGGCCAGCGTTAGCGCGCGCTTGCACAGGTGTATAGCGCGGGCCAACTTGGCCTTTTGCTGTATACATGGACCGTGCTTAGGTAGCCTATAGCACGCCGCGCTAAGCAAGCCCACTTTTAGCACGGTCCATGTAACCAGGCTGAATGATGCAGAGTAAGAGAGTTGGATGATTTGACCTTTTCCAACGATAAACCAGTTAGACCAATATTTTGTTTTGACTACAATTCTTTGCAACTAATGGGGTTCTCGAACAGTCCTGTCGATCCACGCAAGCCTCTACCAAGTAGATATTGTATCGACAGGATTAGTTACGCCCCAACGACTTCCAGGTCCGTTGGGATTGTATAACACGCTCTGCCAGGACTCGAAGCAAATTATTCATGCTTCACTGACGCTATACAACTGAAAATCGCAGTAGGGACGTCGGAAGCTTTCAAACTTGTGGTATTTCACGCCATAAGATCCTGACAGTTTTGGCATGTATTCGCCATCTAGTGCGCATAATTTTACATATTTAAATTTTCTTGTAAATTATACGACATGTTACAAGCATTTTTTTTTTAAATTTAGGAACGTTAAATAACTATCGATTGTAATGCTCAAGTTTAAATATCCTCAATAGGCCTTTAATAGAGCAGTGACACGACGTAGTATTATTGTATATAACTCTATGCTGGAGCCTTAATGGGTTAGCTGCAAGGGGCACTGCAGAGAGAAACAGAAGGGCTTTAGTCATACTGAAGCCGATGCTGTGAAGAGTGATTTCTTAAGACCTAAAACGCGCGATTTTTGTTGTTGGAGAAAACAACGTTATTTTAAGCCTAGAAATCCGCTCTTCCGTTGTTTTCCCCTCCATTTTTATGTAGTGCACCTTGTAGTTATGCCCTCCAAAACCCAATCTGGTGCCAATATGGTGGCAATTGTCACTGCTCTGTAGTGCCAACCAAGATACTGCTGAGAATGGAAAATATTGTGCTCTTATTAATTTTACACTCCTCTCTCATGTACTGTAGAATGTTCCTCACTCACATACTGTCGGCAGAATTGTCCTCAGTCAAATACTGTACGAGACTGGTACCATTCATATTACACTGTAGGCCGGAACGGTATCACTCAAATACTGCAGGTAGAGTGGTATAAACATATACAGGATAAAAAGCCAAATCGTCATTACAAGTGGTAAGGAAATAAAGATGCAACCTGATTCCGTTTCCTTTTGGACTTAAAGTTCAGACTGCCTGAGCGGGAGTTGAACCCTGACATTGCGACCAAAGGCTGGAATCCTACCGCTAATTGCCTGGTATGCACACAGATACTGCAAGTAAAATAGTCCTTACTCAAATATTATAAATTCAATGGGTTGACGCTTGCAAACAAAATCCAATTTACTTCGTCTCCTTCAGCAAAATTTACAACACGAATTATTTACAACGTGACATCGACCAACCTGAATTTGTCCTACAAGACGACAAAGAGCATCTCTGCTGCTGGTAGCTACCTTTTGCGAGTGTCTCTGGCGGTAAAACGTTCTTTCCATTTTATAGCAAGCTTCCCGCCAACAGCCAAGTTACAAGTTTCCATGAATGGAACGTCAGTCCACGTGGAAAGTTGTTGCTTCTTACGGTGGTCGAAGGCTGGCAAATGTTTCCAAAAGTTCTTACTTGTCGAACGGGGTAATGACCCATAATTACTTAATAACTGTCATTAGGTGTTCGAATGGAGATACGGCCAAACCTTACAATATTGTAGGTTGAAAGATCCTCACTCAAATAATGTAGAATAGTCGTTACTCAAGTAGTGTCGATTGGTCCTCACGCAACTACTGTACGTAGAATGGTAGTCCCCTCACTCGATTACTTTTAGGTAAAATACCTAGAGAGAATGCATTCCCCTCTCAATCTAGAGAATGCATCCCTCACTAAAATACTCTAGATAGAATGCAGTCCTTGCTCAAATTTTTAGGTAAAATGCAGTTCTCATTCAGATACTCCAGAAAAGATGGTCCTCACTTAAACACCGTAGAATGGTCCGTACCTAAATACTTCTATTCATTTTATTTTACAGGAAAGACAACAACTGGCTGCCAAGCTGATAGAATATTACTTTGTTTTCTGTCTCATCTGGTCTGTTGGTGCCACTTGCGACAATGACGGACGGCGAAAATTCAGTTACTGGCTCCGAATCAAATTGGATTTGGAGAGCGTAAGTTCAGTTTTTCATGGTATATTTTTTTATTGCTGCACGTCATTATTATTACTACTTTCGTGAAGTCTTAAGTCGTCTGCAGCAAACTGCTCATGTAGACGAACCGGAGTTCTCAGCAGATGTGCTAGATGTATTAGAAGGAGAAAAGTCTCGTAAGGTGATGGGGGAACGAAACCAGGGATTCCAACCCGGAAACCACCAATCATCACAGGATGTCCAAAATGCTTACCAATCCGCTGAAGATCCCTGGTATTCTCTCTCACTACCGTGGACGGAAATGACTGGCTTTCGCTTTTGACGCACACCCAGCCATGACCGTGGTTCCAGAAGGAAATAAGGACAATTTTGGAAGGTAAATCCCATCGGAAATTTTTAGGATGTGTTACATGCCACAATCGACTTAAACACGAAACATCACAGGGCCCTTCTCTTCCAGAAAATGTCAGGGGTGGCTGAGGCTGGACTCGAACACGGGACCTCTTGTCACCTGAGACGGTCATGCTAACCATCGAAATTGACAGTGACTTTGTTAGGATCCCAATCCGGTTACTGACTAGACTTTCTTTAGGCAGCTAGTATGATTCCTGCCACCGTTCAGCCATAATGACCACCAAAGCAGAATTAAAAAAAAAATTATCTGCATGTATGTAATAAGATCGTGGATAACAAGACTACTACTGTTTTTAAGCGTAATTAAGAACCAACGGCACCGCACATCCGGTAGGACGGAAGCATTTGGGGAAGCTTTTCAGGACAGCATGCTTCTCGAAGGGACAGCTTCGAGACCGCCTTGAGCCTCATTTATTTCCGCAAGCATGAACATTAACATGGATTAATATAATAGAAGTGATCATAGAAAGGTGAGAAGGGGACTATTAACGGTGGGGTGGGTGATTTGAGTCGCAGGATGCGCTGATTGAGTGAGCGACGTGAACGAAAATCAGGGTTTATTAGCCAGTGTGTTCAAAAATTAATTCAGCTGGTCATTAATAACTTACAATGTACGTGCGTGTACCGCTGCTCCTCTTGAACGAAGCACGTACGTGCAGAGATGAGAGTAGCGTCAAATGAAAGATAATTAAGTTACACTTTGAGTAGGCCTATTTTCATTACTGCAATATGATTTTTTTTACCATCAAATACGCAAAAAAAAAAAACTGTTCTGAAAACTCGATGACGGTCACCGCCAATAGAGCGAGCGAAGCGAATGATATGACTAGTCTACCGATAATTTCTTGTTTTAATCTTTTGTTGGACAACTGAAAAACTGGATGTACCAATAAAAAACGTATTAAGCCAAAGATACATCTTTAACGGATTAAAAAAAAGATATTGCGCTGAAATTTTATTTTCTATCCATTTTAAAATTCCTTTAGATTTCCCTGAAACGCCGTCCCCGACTTTCTTCCCCGTAGGTACTTTCCCTCCGCCTATCGCAGACAAACAAATTTCAAGCCACACCGTGCCAAAAGTCTATAATCACTTCATTTAAGTGCTGGCTAATTAATATTCGACGTTCGACGGCGTTTCATTTAATAAGTTGGCACCCGCCCCGATCAGTGTAGCCTCTGTGTTCATCTGATCTATTTAAGGGTTTAGGCCATTACGAACTGCTGTAGTCTTACCTTTTAATTAATCGCGGACCTACAAAAAATAAAGTTGTCAAAAAAATGGGGGGGGAGGGGTAAAAATGTGTGTATTCAGAAAATTGAAGAACGTTCAGTGTATAGGGGCAAATGACTCACGGCCTAGTAGGAACATGCATTTATCTGGGGCAGAGATACCATCGTCACATGACGTTCTTCAGCTGTTACTGAAGATACTGTGCATAATGTTTTTGATATTGTTAGCATTGTTATATTTTCATTTGCTGATTTTTAGTGGTGTTATCAGTTGCAAGTGTGTATGCTAAATTTCTAACCATATGTTCTTGTCTTGCTTTCAAACTGTCTCACTGTTTAAACACCATATCAAGGAGCGCGGTAGCCGTCCTTATGTAAGCCTCAGCATGAACTTCCATGTTAAACGTCAAACTTTGAACTCCTATAGTTTCGCCCAACGAAATTCGGTATTTGGGGTCGTGTCGCAACTATTTCACTGCATTACAAATTTTAATGACAACAATCAAACCGTTCGGCGTCCACAGTATAGCCATTTCTTGTTGTTGTTGTTGGGACTCTTTGCCCTCACTTGGAGACCAAACCACTGAACCGATTTTCAAGTTCTATAGCTTAAAACGTAGGTATGGACAAGGCCTAGGGCCTTTCACAGGCTATTTTAATGTAACTATAATATTCTTGCGACGGAAAGCAAAATGGGCCAAAACATTTGCTTTCACCTAGAGATCGAACCAATGAACCGATTTTTAATTTGTATAGCTTAAAATGTAGGTATTAACACCGACCAGGGCCTTTTGAACCCGATTTTGATGTGACTGCAGTATTATAGTCGGCAGAGCAATTATTATTGCAGAGCACTAGGCAGAAATCATTAATGTACTCTTTGCCCTCACTTAGAGGTCGAACCACTGAACCGATTTTCAAGTTCTATAGCTTAAAACGTAGGTACCGACAAGGCCCAGGGTCTTTCGCATGTTATTTTAATGTAACTACAATATTCTTGATACGGAAAGCCAAATGGGCTAGAAAATTTGCCCTTACCTACAGAGCGAACCAATGAACCGATTTTCAATTTATCCTTTTGAACACGATTTTGATGCGACTGCAGTATTCTCGTCAGCAGAGCAATTATTATTGTAGAGCACTGGGCAGAAATAATTAAGTGGAGTAACAAATGTTTGCAGAAATTTTGCAGAAAACATAAATTTGGTGCTCAAGTCTTTCTTAACAGTAAAAATCGAACCAGCCATGGACCCCTATGATATACCCCAAAGTGCCTTTTGCGCCCCCCCCCCCCCCTTTCTGGAAACATCGGACGAATACGGACTCCCGTCCGATTTTTTTTTCTTTTTTAATGGACTAAGAATTACCTGCTGAATAATGTTTTCCTCTTCCATTTTGGGGGCAAACGCACCGTTTGGCTGTGGTCTAGGTCCAAAGTTAGCACTACGCGAGGTAGGCTGTGACGCTATCTTGTGGCCGGCAGGCATGCTCGAGGCAGACGGCGCCGCGCAGGAAAGCATAAACTGGGCCAAAGTCCGTCAAGTGAAACGCCAAACCCCAACCAGTTCATTACAAGTGAAACACCAAACAGAAGCCGGTACCTATAACCTAACCTAACCGACAGTAACAACAAAACAAAACTAAACTGACAAGAACAACCCACTTATCTGAACTGTTTACGGAAGAAAACGGGCTCTTGTACGTCCGTCAGTGCTAGCGTGCGGCTTTCATTAATTTCTGACGGCCAAACTAAGCCTTTGCCCCAAAAATGTTATGGGAAAATGTTGTTCAGCTGATCATTTTACATCATTCTAGCCCAACGAGAAACTAATCGGAGAGGAGTCCGTATTCTTCCGATAAGCCGGAATTCTTTATCTTATTGTCACGAATTATAAGACTCGAACGACGCCGAATTTAGCTAATTCCGATAGTGTTGTTACCATGGCCAACGATGACTTCGCCACTGCGATTAAATTCTAGCTGCAAGAATGCAAAGGTTAGTCGTTGCGTAAATCCGTCCTAAAGGTCGGAAATGTGGAGCATCGGACTGCTTGCTGCACGACAAAATATTTACGTCGTCTCTCCACCAGTTACGCCGTCTCACGACGTTTTCCCTCCTGTTGCATTTCGTTAGCGGACAGCCTAACGTGTCCACAGGGATCACGAGCATACCGGGAAAGCACGTCCCGGTGGTGAGCGTCGTCCATTTCAAACCAACTGAATACCGGTGGACTGACCAAGTTAAAAAAAAATTGGTAGAAGTCAGTGTGGCAGTTAAAGGGGTTAACTAATTTCATTCCAAGTCCCGTACGTACCTAAATCGGTCGGTGTGGCGTTCACCTGGCTATGTAGAAAACTGAGCCAAACGCACATGTGATATAAAACTGTCTTAATATTTGGCTCAGTTCTCTATTCCATACGTATGCTGCAGAGTCTTTACCTTACACTTGCCTGGCAGCTGACCACTTTAATCACTGGGCTGTGTTTACTCACGGTATTAATTAAAAAAGTAGGCTTTAAAGTGCACACTTAAAAGTAAATAGGACGTTTCAGAGAAAAGTCCTCCGTCATCAGGTTTTCAATTAAAAAAAAAATACATGGCCCCGAGACTCGACAGTACATTGCCACGTATTTTAAGTTTTAATCAATTTAAATTAATCCCACCGACAAGTCAGTCGAACGTTAAACGACACACTGAAACGTTCTTTCAGCGCAATTTTTCAGGGTTTTTTTTTTAGTCAATACGTCCGTAGTGTTAAAGTGGTACTATCACTGATGGAAACTTAGCAGAATCTGGCAACATCTAGCGCTATTTAGCACTATCTAGCACTTGCTTGCATCAAGCGAAAGCATGCACAACGCCATTGCTTTCAACGAAACAAGCAAACGGCGACCTCCTTAATTTTAGTGCATCCTCGTGCGCCCATGGGAGCAGGCTGTCAAAGTTTAACAATATCACTACCGCTAGATGGCGCCACGGTATTTTCGTAACGATTTTCAATCGGTGATGGTGCCACTCTAACTTGAACCTTTGAAGTTACGATTTTAAACGGTGAACGGTTGGCGTGGATCCTTATGTGGATTATGCTGAAAATTATGCCTACAGACGACCAAGCTCAAGATCTCGACCATGGCCACTAAACTATCTGGCCCGATGTACAACAATATTATTGTGTGCGCGGCGTATCTTGAGTCCTGTAAGTATTTTACGAGCGGCTACGTCTTCCTGGAGGGGGCGGCTTTAATCGACGGCCGCCATTGTTTTTGTAACCATCTTGGATATCAACAAGGCACTCTGCTGCCAAAAACGTACGATCGATTATCTGTGTCGTTCTGTGGCGAACTCAAGATAGGCCGCGCACACTTTAAGGGGGGGGGGGCTAGACAAAATGGCCGCCACGAGTGACCCATTTCATTTCTTCGAGGTCTGTTCGGGAATTGGTTAACCGAATTGCATCGGTGAATTTTTGTATACGTCGAGTCCCGCCATCTACGGCCAAATAGCGGCAACTGACAAAAAGCTTAGTAATTTACTAACTTAATTCCAGTAATCACCCGGAAAATAGATTACACGTACAAATAAATAAATTTCTGTATTTTTTGCCACAAGGCCATTAAATAGAGACATGTTCGTTTATCCCGAAAGTGTTTCAAGGCAGGAAGCATCTGTGTACGGAAGGTGTCGCCCTCGGTTGACAAAATGCGGTAACAAGACCAATCGATCGGCATCAGCTGCGCTTTCGGCGGCCATATTGTCCAACCCAGTCTCGTATGCTGTTCTTCATCCAAGATCCGTCCGGCGCTGTAGTAGAACCCCGTCCAACTGCATCGACAACCCCGTCCAACTGCATCGACAACCCCGTCCAACTGCATCGATAAGCCCGTCCAACTGCATCGATAACCCCGTCCAACTGCATCGACAACTCCGTCCAACTGCATCGACAACCCCGTCCAACTGCATCGACAACCCTGTCCAACTGCATCGACAACCCCGTCCAACTGCATCGATAACCCCGTCCAACTGCATCGCAGCCTTACAAAAATATAGTCAGACTCTTTAGTTGAAGTTTTTTATATTTTGTCATAACCTTTTTTTCTTTCTTACAGCTACTTGTTTTTTTTTCTTTTTTTCTTTTTATGAATTCTCACTCATATTTACCTTATCTGTGTACACACTGGTCGGGTTTCGTCTGATGAATGCACAGCAGGCAGAAGGCACACGAAAACACGCGAGGCATTGATTCATTCAATTTGTTTTCCCGTATTTCTTGTGTTGTCAAGTTGACAAACGAGCTTGCAAAACCTTCTGTTCAGAAGCCGCGTAAATAGCGCGAAATATGTGATGCAGTGAAATATGATATGTGGCCATTCGGGTCGCTTTTCTCGTGACTGAATTCGACGAAAAATCATGACATTATGACCAAGTGTGATTGAATGTGCAACTTGATAGGGTCGACCTTCTTAACAGGTTGCGTCTTTCGCCTTTGACGAGAGAACTCGTGTAATCCGACAAGGGCTGAAATATCGTACGTTCCCTGATGTCGGATTTGCAATATTTTGTAAAATCTGCAAATCCAATTTAAATCTGCAAATATTGCAAATCTCTGTAAATCCTGCAAATCGTAGCAAAACAGTGCAAATCAACACGAATCTACAAATCTGCTTGTAATCTGTTTGAAATCTGCAAATGCAAGTGAAATCTTCAAATTCAAGTAAAACCTGCAAATCATTCCAAATCTCCAAATCTCTATAAATCCTGCAAATCAACACGCAAATCGACTAATGAATGACGATGCACACAGGCAGTGTTTAGGTAGTATTTTTGGGAGATTTTACACTAGATTTGTTTGACGATTACTTTTCCCCTTTGGCTTTATTTTCCGAGGCGTTTTTCCTCGGCTTTTTTTTTCAGTTTTGTTCCGCGGCTTTTTTCGATCGGTTTTTTTTTTTTGCAGGGCTTTTTTTTCATCGGCTTTTCTTTCCGAGGCTTTTTTCCTGCGGCTTTTTTTCATCAGTTTTTTTCCTGGGCTTTTTTCCCCGGTTTTTTCCAAGTCTTTTTTTTTTCCGTGCAGCGCCTGGCCTAAGTGTATGGAAGTTCTTTGTTCGAGTTCATTTTTTTATTCATTTCTTAAATTATTTCTATTGCGGAAGCCAAGTAGCAAGTTACTTTCCCTAGGTTTATCGTTCTTTACGTCACAACTGAGAAAGATTGCACTACTCTCTCGGCTGGAGCCTGCAGTCACAGTACATGCTGGTCATTAAGTGTTAGTTTAAAGCGAGAAAGTGCCAGAACGTGCTGTTATTGGCTCTCTTTAACTATCATACGAATGCGTTTCATTTATAATTTTAAAAAAAGGTAATTAGGGAAACTAAGGCTACAAAAGGGTAAATCAGGACACCCAAAAAGGGTGAAGAAAAGTAAATGTTCGGTTAACCTCAGGGCGTTATCATTTACTTCGACAAAATGGAGTGATGCGATTATGTTGAAACAGTACATCGGGCACAGGCAATTGATAGCGAGTGCAAACAGCCCGTGTTGGATTGGTGACAGCGTTGTGGCTCATCTTTTCTGTTGTGTCGTTGGATCTTGTTTCTTTGTCCATTTGCTTTCGTAGCGCGTCGCTGGATGGCTTTCACCTTATACTGGCTTCGTTACGGGAGGAGCATATACTCCTAATACTCTTACAGACAGCAACAATCAGTTACGTTTTATTTTGTGACGTCAACATCAACTAGGGGGGGGGGAACAGATGGAATGCAGGCACAAACAGCGGAGGCAAACAGGAGGAAACGCGTATTGTTACTACGGTGACACATTCAGACAAACACAACTTTTTTCCTTCATACACAAATCTTTCATGAAACCGAAACTTCAGCGTTCCAACACACTGCCGAGGGGTCCGACAAGCACGAAATCATGACATCGTATGATTTAATGGGGGGTAAATCATTGGTAAATCAATAAATCACTGATAAATCAGTAAATCAAAGGGAAATCACTGTAAATCGTGTAAATCAGGAAATCATTGTAAATCAATAAATCGGAAGCAAATCAGTAAATCACTGGTAAATCAGGGTAAATTAAGATTAATTCACTGTAAATCATGTAAATCAGTAAATCATCCTAAATCAGGAAATCATTGTAAATCAGTAAATCAATGTAAATCAGTATATCACTCATAAAATCACTATAAACCAAAGATAAATCAGTAATTCAAAGGTAAATCAGTAAATCAATAATCAAAGAATGCTAGTAAATCAAAGGTAAATCAGTAAATCAAGCACACTAGTCAAGCCATTGTCGGACCCTTCGCACACTGCAACCTAGGACGATGTATGGTAACTGTGCCCGCGTCAGTGGCCATCTTGTCCCGGTTTCATAAAAGTTTTGTGTGTCCTAATTATATGGTCCCAATAAGCCACCGTACGTTGCAATCAAGCAGCTTAAAAATGACCGGCGGACAACAATTAGGAGAGCGTGGGAGAAAGAATTTCGTGAAGGTGCATTATGTTAGCTAACATTTGCCATATGCGGTTTGTAAAATTACCGCGAATTGTTTATGCGTTTTGCTACAACGCAATGTTTATTTGCTGGCATCTTTGAACGCCTATGTGGGCAGGCTTCAGCTCATGGAGGAAAGAAAAGAGATGGAGCTGGCATGACGTCATCATAGGGACGCCAGCCGAGAGAGGGCGCTTTCGTCGCCTCACGGTCGCGCCGCCATCTTGGTTAGTTCGAGAGATGGACTCGCGTAGGTCCCCCAAGCCAATGAATGACAATTTGTTCTCACGTGGGTACTAAACCAATATTATCAGGCATTTATAGAGGTGTTATCTTCATTATTATTAATAAACAAAAACGTATCGTTAAAAGTGTCGTAAAGGTTTAAAAGTCAAAACCTGTAAGGAACACGGACAAGCTTTGACTGTACGGGTCTAGGTGTCAAATTTGGCCAGTAAGACGCTGCTAAGCATTAGACCCTTACTACCCGGTTTTTGACGAACAGCTGTCTGAAATCGTCCTATAAAGACCCATGAGATGATCCAATGATAGTGGGGGTGCGGGTTTCCTACTTTGCTTTAGGTTGACATTTTTTTTCGATTTGGTAACATGGCTGCGATTCCAAGCATGACAACCTGCTACAAGCGTAAGCGTGTACACCCACTCTGAGTTACTAAGTCATTAATAAATAGACTTACGTTTCATCGGAGTGCAACGGAGAGATTAAGGCGCTATGCAAGTGATCTGTGGGCGAACTGGGTGGCCGGTTCGAATCCGGGTCATGTCACGCCGATGTAACGTAAGTGCATAAAGGTGGCTTGCTGAACTACGTTATTTCTAGTGTATGATTTTCGCTGTTGGCTAATTTCCAATTTTCCGTACTAAGTCATTAACATGATCATCGGGTAGTAAGGGTCTAATGCTTAGCAACGTCTTACTGGCCAAATTTGACACCTAGACCCTTACAGTCAAAGCTTGTCCGTGTTCCTTACAGGTTTTGGCTTTTAGACCCTTACTTTTAACTTTTAACGATACGTTTTTGTTTATTAATCCGTGTTACTTTGAGAATTGTAATAAATAGGTGTGGTGGTGGATGAGGGGTTCGGTATGTGTGACACCTTATTATTAATTTGTTGTTTGTTTTCTTGCGCCGCCTTTAAGCTCGGTAAATAGCTATGGCCTTACTAACCTGGCTATCGTAATGTTAACAATAGAAACAAATCCTTTAATCTTCAGTCTGTCTTGCAGCTGGCGTTTGCTAAATGGCATTGTTGCATAATAACAATGTTTAAAACAATGTAAAACAATCAATCTGGTCGTTTAGAGCTCCGTAACCCCTGAACCACTTGACCAATTAGAAAAGGTCTTATGGAAAGGGAACATCTACGGAGCAATACCTGTAAAATGAGCTAAGTACCAGCTTTACAGGACAAATAGTTTGACCTGTAGAGAGGACAGACGAAAGGTACATCCCCAGAACAAGACCAAGAACAAGACCAAGACCAAGTTGTGTATTTGGCCCCTCTCTGTATCTCGGGTTTGGCTGGACTGAATTTCACAATTTTTGGACTGTAGACAGGCCTTGACTAGTCAAGGCTAGATTCCAAATTTGGTTTAAAAATTTGTAATTTTGACGGAGTTATAAGCTCTCAAAGTTGAAAGTTTAACACAGAGATCGTAGGTCGACCCTTACTAACACTAGCTATCGTTAGTGTTAATTAACCATAGCCCGTCACTTACCATAACTGATTGAATTTTGAACAATGGTCGTTTGCGTGGCATTTGGCTGCACCAACAGGACGAAAAACAAGAAACCTCGTGTAACTATGCAATATAAAATGTAAATGTTTGCGTGATTAAAAAAAAATCATTGCCACTTTAACAATAGTTCACATAAAATGATGTAGGTGTATGCTGTAATGTCAGTGCGAATGATCATTACTACAAATAGGCCTACCTTTCCTAATGCCCAAGTAGAAGATCTTCCCTGTTGCCTTGGGAAGGGGAAAGTGTTTTGAAATCATGGTTTTATTATTATTTTATTTCGCGTAGTAGTCGGCGAAAAAAAAAACCTATGCCGTTTAAAAGTATACTGCAATTTCAACTTTATTTACTGAATAAATTTTTACTTAAATGAGCGAGAAATTGAACCCCATTATACTGACATGGTCGCAAGCTTCGGGGGGAGGGGAGGGGGGGGGGCGGTACGATGGGGTGTGTGTCCCCAAAAAAGACAAGAGGAACTTAAAAAAGCGTACCCAGTTCAAGTTCAGTTTTTTTTCCATGTTGACCCAGGTCCAATTTCAATTTTTCCATCATATTTCAGAATTTTTTTCGTCAGAAGTATTTTTTGCATTCAACTGACACAGATTTTTTTTGCCTGCCTATCTCCTTACCCTTATTGGGGGGGGGGGGCCCCCCGGTCCCCAGAGAAAAGGAGAGATGCGGCCCTGGTTATGGATATTTCAATTTCTCTTTCAAAATATGTGTCCCCAAGAAAGCCAAGAGGGCTTAAAGGCAAGAGGACATAAAGCTTACCCAAGTTCAATTTCATATTTTTTTCTAATGTATATCAGAAGTATTTTTTGCGTCAGAAGTTTTTTTTTGCATGAAATGCTACTGATTTTGTTTATTATTATTTTTTTTTGCCAGTATCTTTCCCCCTTCCGACCCCCCAGAAAAAAAATTTCTAACTACTGGCCCTGGTCATGGATTTTTCGTTTTATTGCAAAATACAATTCCTTTTTTTTCCCTATTTTACGAATTTCAAGTCGGAAAAAGATTCCTCAATTTGTATAACTTTCAGCTGATGAAACCACAAAACAAGCCTTAGTTACTACGGCTAAAATATTATTTTCTTGGAGAATGCAGTATTTTTTGAATGTGTAGTACTTTGCTTAAGTTTAGGATACGTTTATTAAAACTCCTTAATTCACTACCAGTTTAAATGTTGAAAAGGTATTCTAATGCAACCTTAAACGTTGCATTAACAAAATCCCAAGAATCAGTAATTGAATTTTGTTTGTGTCTGGGATTGCTATTTTTGAAGTTGAAATTACTGAGCTAGTTTTTTTTTCTACTTTCATCGAAAAAATTGAAAAGATATGGAAGAAATGTGCGTTACGAACGCTAGCAGACAAGCAGTGTTTAACTAACCAAAATGGCGGCCACGCGACTTTCCTTCCGCCAACTGGCTTCAGCAGGTAGCGCGTAGCTCTGACGTCATGCCAGCTCCATCTGTTTTCTTTCCTCCATGCTTCAACTACGATTTCCAAGCGCCATGTTGTCTATGCGTCTGCAGTCCTTGTCAAGCGACGCGCTGTAGTAACCCTTCTATTAGGGCGAGTTTACGCAGCGTCTCGCCTTTGCATTCTCGCAGCTAGAACTCAATCGTGATGGCAAAGGTGACATTGCCATGGTAACAACGCTAAATGGATTAGCTAAATCCGACATCGTTTGAGTAAATACTTGCAGTCTCCGTGAATCCGTGCCAATAATATAAAGAATTCCTCATGACGAAACAATTTTTGCAAACGCTTCTGAAATCGCGTTAGTTGCTGTTTTCGTTGCGAAGTGGCAGACATAAAACCGCCGCCATGTTGGAATTTGAGGTGATTTCTAGCTTCTAGCTGCGAGAATGCAAAAGCGAGTGGTTGCGTAAACGTGCCCTGAAGTTAGGTTGCGACTATAGGAGCTGCTAGAGTTTCAACCCCCTGCGTTGACGGTGGTTCTGACTAGCGGTTTTCGCCGTTGGTTTCTGAGCAGACTAAGCACCCGCGGCCTTTGAATTTGAATTTTTGATGAAAAACATCAAATATGGATTCCAGTTGAGAAGTTTATTTAAATTTTGTTAAAACCTCTTTTTTTTCTTTCTTACAGCTACCTGTTTTTTTTTTTGTGTGTGTGTTTTTTTTTTTTAATTCTTATTCATACACGCAACATTCATATTTACCTTGTCTGTGTGCACACTACTCGTGTTTCGTCTGACAAATGTACAGCAGAGGCATATGAAAACAAGAGGGAATGAATCGTCTATTTGCTTTTTGAGTTCATGGTTCGACTTCGTATGATTGCCTATACCGTACCGAGGTATAAAGGTTTTCCTCGAAAAACAAACTCAACTTAGCAGGAGGAATTTTTTTTAAGATTACAAAGTTTTGTGGAAAATTTTTTTTGTATTAAGGTAACTTGGTAGTCCGATGTATTTCTATAGGGGAAATGTCACAACTTCAGGTACCATTATAAAAAAAAAAATTGTTAAACCTGCAGCTTTGAAACTTGATTGGGTGGTAAAACACATCATTGTGTAGAGATTTGACTAGAATTATTTAAATCATGCAAATAGTTTAGGAAAACATTTTTAAAAAGCATTTATACGGTATTGTTACGTACAATAAATTCTAAAAACTTGAGTGCTCCATGGAAAACCCAAATTATAGTCGGTTACGTGGAGAACTGCCTAAGGAAGCTCCTTGCAATAAAATCAAGATTTTCTGTCCAAAAATAGTTTTGTGGAAAATGGTACCTAATGTTGAAAAAAAAAACTTAATTTTCGGCTATGCGCGTTTAAATTTTTTAAATAATATTGCCATATTCATATAAAGTAAATACTTGAGACTAATTTTTAAAATTAAAAAAAAATGATTTTGTTGCCCCCCTCCCCTATCAAGTTACCTCAAGGGGCACAATTTTCGTATTTCTGGGACGTTAGCTACCAGTGGCTACGCAAGGAGGTGGGTGGTGGGTGGGAGGGCAGAGGGTGGGCGTTGGTTGTGCCCCATCCACTATTATAAGGGTGAAAAATTATAATTTTTCTGTAAACTGTTGAAGCGAGACGAGGTATTTCTCTATACCACACGCCATAGCTGTTTGCTGTGACGTGCATATCACGTGAGTGGGCTAGTCCAATCAGACGGCCAAACAGCCGTTGTTCTCGTTCGTCATTGGCTAACTCATGGTGACGTCACGGCAAACAGCCGTTGCGCATGGTTTATGGCTCGCAGATTCACCATAAAAACTGCAAACTCAAAAATAAAAAATAATTTCAGCATTTTTTTGCGAGTACACGGTAATGCAAGAATGGGATCCATCCCACTCATGTCTTCTTGCATTGGAAAAAAAAGTAAAAAACGCAAACCGAACGTGCTTTGCATTCACAAAGAAGAAGCTGACGCCGAAAAATACGTTGGAATCTCATTTTACCATAAGCTTGAGAACCCAGATAGTGGCAAGTGTGAAAGGGGGAAATCTGTAATTAAGGCTCTGCCGATACCGATACTATCGGTATCGGATACGTATCGGCTGACTGTTTGGGTCAAGTATCGGTTTTTGCGATATCTTCGGCCAAAAATTGTCCGTTTTTGGTGTTCCAATACACCATTTTAACCGTTTTTTCGAGAGCTTTCCAGTGGTGCTAATTTCAGTGCGATAGCTTCTGTCGTTCTCAAATTATTTAACAAAAACCAAAACCAGGTGCCAAAAAGCTCACTTTACTGCAAGATGCTTGCTCATTGAGTTTTGGGATTCAGAATTTTCATCAAATATTGTTTCTGAATATGGAAGAAACATTAACTTTGCTGGAAGTAATGTATTGAAGTATCGGCATCGGTATCGGTGATGCAGCATCGTACTGTATCGGTATCGGTCGGATCGGTCAAAGTTGGTATCGGCCGGGCCTTAGTAATAATAGCTTTGCTTTGACTGAGGTAAGTGGCTTATTCTTTTTTTTTCTTATGAATTACCAAATTTTAATTAGCACGCGAATCTGTTAGTAGTTCTTTTGCAGTTTCTAAAACAAAAACTAATCCACCCAGCTTAGTAAAAAAAAACTCAGGAGGATGTTACATGACTATGAGTTAAAGAGGGTTTTAATTTTTATGTTATTAGGGCAAACAGGGCCTTAGGGGGTAAAAAAACCCAAATTCACCAGAAAAAGGGGGGAAAAATATCTGGTAACGCTTACAATCAATTCCTTATTTTGTTGTCTACTTGTAAAATTTTTCTTCTCGATTCGGGTGTGGGAGTGTAGAACTAGGTTCCACCCCCTCCCCACACCCAACCTCCCACGCTATTGGACGGCACCCATCTTTAAACGAAGAAACGGGAAACTGAGAGGGTTTCTTCCACTCTTAACCATACATTCCCATTTACAAATTGAGGGGTGCCGAAGACACTCGTGCGAATAGTTTGTTCAAAAGTACACCCTGTCTTGCTATCGTTAAGTAGACTAAAAATCAAGTGTGGGGGTGCTCGTTGTCAATTTCCGTTCCGTCTTCCTTTGGAAAGTACAATTACAGGATACGCACTCTTGTCTTTATGACGTGAGAGACGGGGTCTTTTGAAAAGAGAGAAAAATGAAAAGAAAAACGTGTCAAATGTTACGAGGCGGCATTAACCGGAGGCGTCCACAAAGTTTAAGCGGCAATAAACGGAAGAAAGACGGGAGGCTCGCCATTATCTAAATTAATTAATTTTCTGAACGGAAAGCTAGAGTTTCAGTGTTCCGGAAAGTGCATGCCACCAACGCGTTGGTTTTAATTTTAACACTTCCTTTCATACCAGGAGTTTTCAGTTAGCGAAAAGTGATGAATATCCACAGGCCAGCTAATAAAGCACCAGTAATTTGAAACGTTTTAACGGTGCGGACATGAACGTAAAGTGATTTTATCTTTTTCTGCCTCTTAGTCCGCCAGTCTGTTAGTTCTGCTGTTGCGGTCAAACGCATGAGCCGATTCAAATGAAATTTAGTAGGTTTATTCTTTTACTTAGTTGAAGCTTGTATACATGGTTTAAGTAGGATGACCTATCCAGAAAATACTCTTTTAAAATGATGTCAAGACAAATCGTGAGACATTTTTTACAAATGGTCGTAAGATTTGTGTGATGGCCTTCAATGGTTATCAATTGTGAAGCTATGCTTTACTTCTGGCATTGTCGAATGTGCAAGTCCGGTGTGGTCATCTTATTTGCTGACGGATATTGACAGACTTTAATCCGTCCAGCGAAAGTTAAACCAAAGTATTTCCACCATACGTAAACTTCCTCCAACTGAACAACTAATAAATTAAACTTGGAACCATTGGAACTACGTCGGTTGATCGCAGATCTGATCTTGACGTACAAAATCTTTGCTGCAGGTACCATTGTTTGAACTTAGCAATGTAATATCTACTAGGGGATATTAATTAATATTAATTAATTAATATTAATTAATATTAATTAATTAGCATGGAATTCCTTTACCGGAGAAGGCTGTATCGTCGAATATAGTGGCAGGTTTTAAACGTGGCTTCGAAAATGAGTCTCTTTATAGGCATCTGAGGCGAACGTATTAGGGTATATATTGCATTATCAGCCGCGGATATGTGTTTGGGTTGTCTGATAGTATAGGACTAGTATCAGTAGTAGCCTTACCCTTCCATCTCCTAACCATAAGTTATGGTTGAACGATATTATTATTACTTGGTCACTGGGGTTAACTCAATCTGAGCACGCTGAATTAGAATCTGCCTGGTGCCAAAGTCGTGTTTCTCTTGGAATTCCAAGATGGCATCTAAAAGTGACCTTTTAGCACACCACGTTTTCCTTTCTTATGGCATCGGTGAAACCCATTGATGCCGCCATTTTTATAACCCAACATGCAACCACTAAGCGTGCGCGCGTGCACTTGACACTCACCGATCTAGGTGCAGTAAATTGATACTCGTATGACGCTCGAAAATGCCTAAAAGGCGAGCGATTCTTCGCCTGCTCCATATTATAAACGTTCGCGCTTCAGTGTCGAGCATCGAAAAAGCTCTACTTTCAAGCGTCGAGCTTCACCCGTAATGCGTCGAAATCAAGTTTATAAAATGCCTCTAAAATGCCTGGATGGGTCGTTTGCAGCGTTGATCTTGGAGAGCGTTTGACGCGTTCAAACTTGGGTCTGCACAGTGCACACTGGGGACTGGACACACTCACTGTTGCTGCGGATGCCACTTTGGCTCAAGATGGCTGACAGCAACTCCTGGTTAAAGTGTGCACGGCCTATCTTGAGTTCGCCGCAGAACGAACGCAGATAATTGATTGTACGTTTTTGGCGGCAGAGTGCCTTGTTGATATCCAAGATGGTTACAAAAACAATGGCGGCCGTCGATTAAAGCCGCCCCCCTCCAGGAAGACGTAGTCGCTCGTAAAATACTTCCAGGACTCAAGAAGATACGCCGCGCGCACAATAACGTTGATGAAAACAGTTTTGTTTATGACGTGTACGATCTATAACAATAATACCAAAAGACGCACCATTAAGGCATAGAAAGGGGTAATTGTTGTTCTAACATAACTGAAAACATGTGTTTAATTTCCCTCTGCCGCTCCTATTGCTCCCACTGATAAAAAGAAGGTGGCACGAAAGGGTTTTAGAAAAGGATTATACTCTAGTGAATTCTTCGTGAATCTTCACGACGTGTTGAATGTGTTGAGCGGAGCTGCTAAAGCAAATAATTACTTTTGGGTTAATGCTTTGTGTGTATCCATTACAGACATGCAGCTTGCCTGCGGTTTGACAGGCCTAATTGGCTACAGCGTGGGCGTAGCGCCAACGATACGCTTCAAATATGAAATTGTCCAACGCAATCGAAGCAATGCTTGGAACCGAGCTTTGGCCTGGCGCTTGATGCGTTGCCTAGCAACGAGCAACGTTGCGGCGTGAAGCCACGCTCGTAACGGTCCTAAAGTTTTGGTGAGTATCCGCCATTAAACATATTTTTGGCTCGCGACTTCAGTCTGTCGGGAGCTTATCCCTCACATCGGTGTTTATGCTGTGAACGGGGGCTAAAATCTTTCTGCTATCTTTCCCTGAAAAAGACTTGTCATTGGAGTTAGCACTCTTGCCTAGTGTCTTGACTCTGGTGTGTGCACAGTTGACTGAATATGACGCCGTGGAATATGTGGTGGTGATGTTCGACATTTTGAAGCTCGCTCTGACAAAATTGACGCAGCAGCCAGTAAATTACCCCACGCTTGGTGGTCGTACTAGTGTACATTACGACCAAAAGGATAAAGTTTGTTGGACACAATGTTTTAGAGTGAAACTCAATTGCGTATTAGCGTTTTTAAGTATTGAGCTAAACCTGAATTCTTAGAAAGAAGGGAATTTTGGTCCTGTGTCTGGTTGGCAATCGCCATTTATTGGCGTGGGTTAAGGAAATCTTGTCTTTTGTACCTATGCACAAAAGTAAAATAAATAAAGAAATAAAATAACACTAAACAGAAGATAAAATGAAATAAAAATTTAAGGCTGCTAAAAGTTAATGAAGTGGTTCTCATTAGCGCACACATGGTTTTTATTACTTGGCGCAAGAAACATTATTTATGTCATTGTCTAAAAAAAAAACATGAGACAGAGGGAAAATAAAGTTCATCCCTTTCTCCCCTTTACGTAACTAGGTTTAAGCCATCCATGGGGTTCACTACATACAGGGCCCCCACAACGTGGGGGGGGGGTCAGGTGGACCCACTGTACCCAGGCCCGGTCACTCAAGGGGCCCGCACGGCCCCCCCCCCTATAATTTTTTTCCCGCAATTGTGAGTTTTGATGACTATGAGTAGTGTAGTCGATTTGTGCGTATTGTGAGTTTTTTTGTGCACCCAATAAACAACAACTCAAGGCACGGAGCAGGAGCACTGTAGTGCAAGCCTGTCAAGCCTGTCAAATTGTTAGGCAGAGAAGTCTTCAAACGTAAGCAGCCCGGATTAATGAAGGAACCAAACCGTTAAGCACAAACAGTGGCCGACGAATATTATAACATGTCTACGATTTCAGTCGGAGAAGGGAGGGGGGGGGCGCTATTGTAGTTAGCCCCGGGCCCCTTACCTTGATGTGGGGGCCCTGACTACATACATCTGCTTGAGTTGGTGGTGGTGTTAAAAATCTCGTGGATTATAATTTTAGGAGTTGTTTGCTAGCGACCATTTGGTGTTGACATTTTTCTTGGGGTTAATCTCGAGGTGAGGTTAACAAGTGACTTAATAATGGAATAGTATCGGATGGATTTAAATGAAACCGTGACGCACGTTCCACCAAGTTTTAACGGAAGATTGTATCGTCTGTAAACAGTGGTCCATCTCAGACGAACCTTGTGCTTGTTCTGGTGACTCAAGGGAAACTAAGATAATACCCTCCTGACGGTGGGTTGCACATGTAAAAGATTAAAATTAATGTCAACACGTCGGGCGCCTGTAGCAAAACTGTGCGGCACGTGCACCACAGTTTTACTACAACAGTTGAACTTCTTAAAAGGTGAGGGGTCACGACCGAGCCTAGTGATCATGCTGGTAGATCTAAGACTCGACTTCGCAGCTAGAAGCTAGAAATTTGAAATTCCAACATGGCGGCAGTTTTAGCTCTGCCGGCTTACGACGATAACAGTCAATATGCGAGTTCAGAAGTGACTGGGAAAATGGTTTCGCCAGGAGGAATTCTTTATCTTGTTGTCTCGGATTATAAAAGCGCGTTTACGCAGCGACTCGCCTTTGCATTCTCGCAGCTAGAACTCAATCGCGATGGCAAAGGTTACATTGCCATGGTAACAACGCTAAATGGATTAGCTAAATCCGACATCGTTTGAGTAAATACTTGCAGTCTTATAATCCGTGCCAATAATATAAAGAATTCCTCATGACGAAACAATTTTCCCAAACGCTTCTGAACTCGCGTTATGTGTTGTTTTCGTTGCGAGGCGGCAGGCATAAAACCGCCGCCATGTTGGAATTTGAGGTGATTTCTAGCTTCTAGCTGCGAGAATGCAAAAGCGAGTGGTTGCGTAAACGTGCCCTAAGACTGCAAGCATTTACTCAAATGATATCGGATTTAGCTAATCCGGGTAGCGTCGTTACCATGGCAACGATGCATTTGCTATTGCGATTAAATTCTACTGCGAGAATTGAAAGGCGAGTCGTGGCGTAAACGCCCCCTAACGGCGCGTTTATGCAACGACACTTTTCTCGCTCACTAGCTTTTACTTGGTTAATACTAAATCTGATGGCTGCTTCTCGCCTTTACCGGAGAATGCGGCTTTCGAGTTTTCTATACTTAGTATTGTGGAATATGCATGCCAAGTATGGTCCCCCGACTTAATCAAAGATATAAATACTATTGAATCTGTACAACGTACCTTTACTAAATCCTTGCCAGGCATGCGAGGTTTATCATATCAGCAGCGCCTGGCCCATTTAGGGCTCGAATCACTCGAGGTGAGGAGGCTTCGTGCCGACCTGTCACTGACTTTCTCAATTCTTAGCGGCATGACAGATACCGACCCTCATGTGTTCGTCACGGTTCGTGGAAACAGTTTTACCAAAGGACACCCTCTTAAAGGAACATAAAGCCCTGGTGGCTTTCCTGCATGATAAGTTTTGCGACATTACTTCAAACGTATGTAAATGTTCCCAACACATTCATTTGCTTGTTTTTTTTCTTGCGTGCAAGGTGATTTGGCGACATTAACTCTAACCTGTGTAAATGTTGCCAACTGCAATCTCATCGGGTCGCACGATACACCGGAAGGATTTATGTCCTTTTAAGCTTGAGGTTATAGCTGTTCGTAGGGACTGTACAACATTTTTTTTTACGCAACGTCGAGTTGTAAGACCTTGGAATAGTCTTCCGTCGGGGCTGGTTGGATCGGCGAGTCTCGCCCAATTTAAAAGGGACATATAAGTGTCCGAGACCTATCTTGAGTTCTCCGCTGAACGAACACAGATAATCGATTGTACGTTTTTAGTAGCAGAGTGCCTTGTTGACATCCAAGATGGTTACAAAAACAATGGCGGCCGTCGGTTAAAGCCGGCCCCTCCAGGAAGACGTAGCCGCTCGTAAAATACTCGCAAGACTCAAGATGCGCCGCGCACACAATAAAAAAGTACGACCTTTCAGATTTCATGAAGTGTTTTTAGATTTTTTTTTTAGATTTTTATGTTTTAATGAATTAAGTGTTTTATTATATTCTATGGATATCTTTATATATACGTTCTTTTTACTCTTTAAATTGGGACCAGTGTTAGTGGTGGCATGCTAGCCCTTCTGGTATCCCTATTACTTTGTGTAATAAAATATCCTTTTACCTTTAACCATGGCAACAACGCAGACGCAGATCTTCTCGTCGTACCATGCGACACGACGCACGAAGCGTGCGGTATGACATCGTCGATTTACTGCAGTACAACACGGTGGACTGATTTCTGATTGCCAGTATTCGAAGGTTTGTTTTCGAATCTATATCCTCGAAATGGACGCTATGTTGGATTTTGAATTCACGCTGCGAGAAGGTATTTGTTGCACCGTCTTCTGATCCCTACAGGAAGCTGTAGTGCGAGTGTAACACATTTTGGAAATACGAGAAAAACAACAATGTTTAAAATTACTGTTGCACTTTATTCTTCATCCTTGTTGTTATATAGGGCAGTGACATTTGCCGCCATATTGGCACCAGGATGGGTTTTGGAGGGCATAACTACAAGGTGCACTACATAAAAATGGAGGGAAAAACAACGGAAGAGCGGATTTCTTAGGCTTAAAATAACGTTGTTTTCTCCAACAACCAAAATCGCGGCGTTTAGGTCTAAGAAATCACTCTTCACAGCATCGGCTTCAGTATGACGCCCTTCTGTTTCTCTCTGCAGTGCCCCTTGCAGCTAACCCATTAAGGCTCCAGCATAGAGTCGTGTCACTGCTATATATAATGTATTTAATTATTTATGTATTGTTGTATTCATTTAGTAGAAACTGGAAACTAATCGTAAATAAATAAAGGTAGCCTCGCAAATAGCGTGTGGCGAGCGAGAAGGTCTTGTTACATAAATCCGCCGTTAGCGCGTTTATACAACGACTCGCTTTTTCATTCTCGCAGCTAGAAGCCATCTGAAATTCCAACATGGCGGCTGTTTTAGCTCTGCCAGCTCGCATCAAAACCAGTCTGTAAATGAGTTTAGAAGCGATTGTGGAAATTGTTTCGTTAGGTTTCTTTATCTTACTGTCACGACTTATAAGACTACTAGCATTTGTTCAAACGATGTCGGATTTAGCTAATCCAGGTAGTGTTGTTACCATGGCAATGACACCTTTGCCATTGCGATTAAATTCTAGCTGCTAGAATTCAAGGGCGAGTCGTTGTGCCCCTCCTAAAGGCGATCCGTAATTTGTAAAGAAAGTGGAATTAATTTTATGAAAGTACGGCCCCCTCCGATACTACCAAGTTGCGATTTGTACTGTTAAAATATTTTATTTCCCCTTCAATTTCGCTTATTTACCTAACCAGTGCTATCCAGTGCTTCGTTTTTAATTCACGGGTTTTATATAGATTCCTATGATTGATCGGCGATCTTTCTTAGATATGTATTAACCTTCCTAATATATATTTAGGATAATGAACGTTAGGGGCAGACTATGCTGACAAATTTTGAAGCTGGAAAATTAACTAGTTCTTCAAATTCCGAGAATTCAGGAAAAACTACAAACCACTAAACCACGAGTCACGGCTATTTGTCGTGATGTCATCATGAGTTAACCAATGACGAACGAGAATAGCAGATCTTTCGTCGTCTGAGTGGGCAAGCACAGCCGCGTGATACGCACATAACGACAAACAGTTTACAGTTTTTCTGAATTCTCGGAATTCGAAGGCATAGCTTTACACGTGAAGTTCCGAGTTTTTTTTTTCGGACTGTATTTTTTACCCAAGGTTTCATCAGCAGAGGATGATTCCTGGTGTTGTACTTCCACGTGCAGAACGAAAGAAGGTATTTTAAAAGATTTGTAAGTCAACGTCTTATTGTGTACGCGATTTATCTTGAGTTCTGCAGGTATTTTATGAGCGGCTACGTTTTCCTGGAGGGGGCGGCATTAATCGACGGCCGCCATTGTTTTTGTAACCATCTTGGATATCAACAAGGCACTCTGCTACCAAAAAATTCAATTGATTATCTGTGTCGTTCTGGGACGAACTCAAGCTAGGCCGCGGACACTATAAGGGCCGTTTACGCAACCACTCGCTTAGCATTCTCGCAGCTAGAAGCTAGAAATCACCTCAATTCCAACATGGCGGCGGTTTTATGTCTGCCGCCTCGCAACGAAAACGGCAAGTAACGTGAGTTCAGAAGCGTTTGGCAAAATTGTTTCGTCATGAGGAATTCTTTATATTATTGGCACGGATTATGAGACTGCAAGTATTTACTCAAACGATGTCGAATTTAGCTAATCCATTTAGCGTTGTTACCATGGCTATGTCACCTTTGCCATCGCGATTGAGTTCTAGCTGTGAGAAAGCAAAGGCGAGTCGCTGCGTAAACGCGCCCTAAGTCAACGTGCGAGGCACTATTTGATTTATCTTAGACCGCTAAAGATTAATCAAGTAGTTCTCAGGAGTGGTGTTAAAAAAATTGATGCGCGCGGCGGTGGTTTTTTTTTGTTTTTTTTTACTTTTTATTCGATATTTTTCAGATGCTGACGTGGCTTTTTTTTTCTACCAAACATACAGATTTCGGTAAATTATATTTTGTTGTTGAGTATAATAGTATAATCTTTAGATCCAAGTTTTTAGTTGTGGCATGGCAGGGAATGCCCGTAGATTCGTTTCGAGGCGGTCGTGCAAATGGAGCAAAGGTCTGATAGGGGGATCGGTTCCAGGAATTGTTTGGTGAAAGCATTGATACGCTGAAGTAAATAGCATTTTCAATGGAAGGCACCGCTCTTATTCTCAGTGTGGCTGAAGTGCCCGTTTCTCAGTTTTGATACCAATCGCGATATTAACCCGAACAACGATCGTGCATGCGGTGATTGTTCAATATGAAATTATTCAACTCGGCTGTAATAGTCAGCATGATTGAAGCAATATTTCGTTCGTTACTAATTGTTACAAGGCACATCCGCTCACAATGTCAGCCGCTCGCCCTTTTTTCTTTGCTACCGCGCCAAGAATGATCCCGCCCCTCCTCTACCGGTGTTTCCTCATTGTTTAGTCATGAACTCTGATGTGTTTTAAACGGGACGGAAAGCCAATGGGCTCGAAATTGGAAAAGGAAACGTCCATAGGCAGCATTTAACACGCACACATATACATGTAAGCATACACTTTGTCTGGCTTAGCGGTAGGGCCTTGGCTTTTGATTTCAGAGGTCCTGGGTTCGATTCCCCGCTCAGGCGGTCTGACATATAAGTCCAAAAGGCAACGTGAATAGGTTTGCATCCGTATTTAGTGAACTCTGATGTGGGCTGATCTCTGATATGGACTGGTCCCAAATGATGCATCCTCACAAGCGAAATATATATACGGGTTGACGTCATTTATCGTTATTTCCAAAATTCACCCATTTTCGCACAAAGAACAGCTTATAGTGGTGATGTAATAATGGTAGACAACTGCATCTCGCAGCGAGAATTCAAAATGCAACCCAGCGCCCGTCTCGGATTTGTCGAATCGAAAACTAACCATCAAATTCTGGCATTCAGAAATCGGTCCCCCGTTTTCTATACTGCAATAGGAATTATTTTCTTTTTGTCATTATATAGTTTGTTCCACATTATGTTTTCAGAAAATTGGCTGGAGTATAGCTCGTTTCCTTGCACTAGAGTGCAAATACATGTGGATATCACACTTGTAGACTCAACAAAGTTACTGTTAGAGTTTACGAATGAAATGTTTACAGATTTTTTGCACTCGAAGTGGAAGAAAACGTGGCGTCATACAGTCAGTTTTCTGAAAACATAATGTGGAACAAAGTATAGTCGATGCCGTTGTTTCACGTGCTTCGTACTTCGTGTCTCGAACCATGAGGAGAGGATCTCCGTCCACATTGCTGCCATGGTTACTAGGTATAGCCAACTCGAAAGCCACATACCCCGTTTAAGGCGAGAAGCAACCAGCGAATTTAGTATTAAAGAAGTAAGAGCTGTTGAGCAAGAAAATTTAAATTTGTTGAAAAGAAAATTTGTTGCAAGGCATTGCATAGACATGCTGTAAAACCGCGCTTAAGGTAAGAAGAACTATCGAAGAACCAAAGAACACGTTCTTGAGGAACTCCATTAATAATCTGCTGGTTAGAAATGTTGTCAAACACTCAATTACAAACAAAAACGTCAAGTGTGCCGTAAAAAAAGGGGGATATATGATTGAATTTTCACTTGTTAAAATGAACACGGATAAAAATTGATGATTTTTAATTGAAATAATAAAATGTACAATTGAGAAAATTCCATTTGTTTAGGTGCTGTTGTGCTTTACATTTTGAATATATGATTGGTAAAGCACAACAGCACCTAAACAGATGGATTTTTCTTAATTGTACATTTTATTATTTCAATTAAAAATCATCAATTTTTATCCAAGTTCATTTTAACAAGTGAAAATTCAATCATATATCCCCCTTTTTTACGGCCATGGCGTCGCGCTACAAAGGTTTATGCATGCAGCCGAGTGTTGCTGGCCACTTTGAAAAATTCAACTCATCTCTGAAAGCCTGCATCTGCGAAATAAATACGCAATTCTATCGTCTTTAGCTGCCAATTTCGAATACTCAATAAGCCAAGAAGAGGTGGTGTTGGCCCGTTTACGAATTGGGCACACCAAACTTACTCATTGCTTCCTTTTGAATAGTTATCCCCCCAGAATTTCATTGGTGTCGACGACCACTTAGGGTCCATCACTTACTTGTTGATTGTCACCGTCTTGAAGGTCAGCATGAAAATGTGATGAAAATGTGATGAAAATGAATTAAAGGTTCATTTTCATCACACTTTATCTCATGTGCCAGATTACGCCACATCCACCCCAGACATTTATTTTGAATTTATCTTGTCACTTTTGACTAATAGTGTCTCAGAAGTAAAATTTCTGGCCAAAATAACATTTGTTGGTGTAATTTGCTCTGATAGATCGGAAAACATGCTCAAGCTGACTAAGACGTGATGCGAACGGATATTAGGAATCGGTCATTATTTATGGCCGGGGGATGGGGTTATTTAAGCTACGGCACTGTAGCAACCCGGACCACAGCACTGTAACTGAGGTTGGTGCTAATGACCTTATCGTCGATGCGCCATTAAGCCCCAATCCCCCCCCCCCCCCGAAAGACCCAATCGACAAAATTGTGCAGAAAATTCTTAATGGTATTCTCTATGGTGTAGAGAGAATGTTCAGATGGATGCATTCTACACTTTATGGATATTTTATGAATCCATTGGTGCGTGACTCGTAGGCCCTCTTTCCGTCATGTATCAAAACTTAAGACTACAATTTCTTACCTTAAACGAAAATGGGAAGTGGATTGACGACGTGCTGCAAGGGAATTGTCAATGCTCTCCCGCAACAGCACAAGTGTGGCAAGGAAAGAATCGCACCTGTAAACTAATGTTAGTGCAAACGACTTCCCCAACAATATATCTGGAATATTTCTGTAAGGCATTTCGAATGCAAGAACAATTTGGACCCAGTTGCAGCAGATCAATGCGAGTTGGGACGACCTGTCTCAAATAAAGTGTCTTACTGATTTGATAAAAGTCCTTTATGAAGCTCGCGGAGGATGTGACTGAATGCGTACAACGAATTAAAAGCTTAATTGCTGCAATATTGCAGACCGATCATGCCATAACTGAAGCACGGGGTGCCACTTTTTGACACAGGATATTCGTAAATCTACTAGCGGTTCCCGAATACCTGAGCGAAATACTGTAGTGGGCAGTATGGAATGAAAAGGATGCCGATTGCCCCCTGCTTCCTCCTCCGAACTCCCCTGCGGCCTACCCAGTTGTATGGTCTGATTTTCCCCCATTCCCCCCCCCCCCCCCGTAACCCCTTTCTCGTCCCGCACCGCCTCCCCTGTCCCCGACCCGGATTCCCCTATTGAGTGGTCTGAATATCCCTATCCCTGCTCCCCCTCCATTTTAACCCCTGCTGATTTGTTTTTTTATGGAAGTAAATGTCTTTTTTCAATGGAGGACGCTCAATTGCCCGTTTCTCTGTTCTGATACCAAGCACTATAAACCCAACAACGGTCGTGTATGCAGTGGTTGTTACTGAACCAACTTTGAAACTCTTCACGTCTGCTCTAAGAGGTAGCATTATTAAACCAATATTTCGATAGTTACTGATTATTACAGGCCACACCCGTTTGTTTGACATTGTCGGTCGCTCGCCCTCTTTCATTGTAGTGCATAATAATGATGAATTTGATTGACCAACGTAAGCGTATTATATATACTAGCGGAGTCGCTCGCTTCGCTCGCTCATTCTGCGTCGTCTCGCTACGCTCGAGGAGCTTTAATGCTGGAACTCTTATGCTGATGACGGACATTCCATATCTAACACGATCAAGCAAATGATCAGAGTGCAGTACGTGTTTTTCGTAAGGGCCGGGCAATAATGAATTTATTGGAGCCATGGCCCATAGCCAAACGCCATACTATAAAGCAACTTAAGGACATGTACATATTGAACCTAGGACCACACACCGTCATCCATCGTACCCTGGTGCTACTACGCTGATCTTCTACACGACACAGTTTCACAAATTCACTGTAAAACTACCCTTGCAGCCTTGCAGACGTTAGGCTTCAGTTGATAAACAAATGATAACCATAAATAGTCCAACTGTCTGGCCACCCAAGAGCTACGTGCGCTTCTTACGGCGAAACTTGCGATTCGTATTCAGTCGGCCTTAGCTTGAAGAAACCATCCCCTTTCTGGCGTGCGCCTAACCTGCCAGGAGGCGAGGCACGCGATTTGTAGCCCAGTCGGCCTTGGATTGAAGAAACCATTCCCTCTCCAGCACGCGATTGTACTGTTATTGAGCCAGGAGGCGAGGCACGCGATTTGTAGCTCAGTCGGCCTTGGCTTGAAGAAGCCACTCCCTTTCCAGCACACGATTGTACTGTTATTGAGCCAGGAGGTTAGGCATGCGATTTGTACACAGTCGGTCTTGGCTTGAAGAAGCTATCGCCTTTCTGGCATGCACATAAACAGGCAATGAGCCAAGAGGCGAGACACGGGATTTCTTCTCCAGTCGGCCTTGGCTTGAGGCAGCCTTATCCATCCCTGCTGCAAGGCCGTTTCAACGCTGTAGCACGCGAGTTGCTGCATGCTTGAACTAAAATGCTTGGTAATTTTATCATTCATACTCCTTGTGCTGCTCTTGGTATAGATTATTTTTTATTCAAATAAATTTTGCAGTCTTTACATGGATTTCCTTGTTTCACAAATTTTAAGAATTTTTATATAAACCCATCTCCTTCCCCGATACGTATGATGCTTTGAAACAGCAACCACATGTAGCCTATAATTTTTGGCTAATATAAAAGATTTCGTGCAAGACGAAATCGTACCTAGAAACTATTAGCTTTTACCGCTATTAGGCTGGACTATTGCTGAGTAGAGCACCAGCTAATAGCACACTATTGTTCGAACGTCGATGTTTTACAAATGCAAACATGGAAACATTTTTGGCCCTTTTGTTATCAATATATTTTGTTTAAATTGTCCTAATTACCATTAATCTTTTCGTAGCTTTACGTAATTTCATTTAAATGTAAGGCTAAATAGGTAGTTTGTATTTGAAATTTCCAAAATGCAACTCCAACAGTCGTCCCTTAGCGAGCTGCACGTGCCTCATTCTTGAATGACGGCTGTTAGCATTGCCAGCCGTAATTCTACTGACAACACTACTGGACCACGCGCCTCCTACGTGGCGCAACAATTGTGGACCATCCGCACAGCAGGAAGATGTGATTTTATTTTATTTTATTTTATTGAGTACTATGCGGCATGTAAGCCATACACTCATGTGATATTCCGAAATTAACAATCAACTTCAAAAAATTCGTTTCAACAAGGGTCCAAATGGGTTTTTTTCGCTTTTTTCGATGGGAAAAATGTTACCTAGAACTACGAAAATACTCCTACGGAAAATCCGGATTAATTTCCTGTCTTTTGACACCCTTCTCATATTTTTAGCCCTCCTACTTCAACTCCTACACTCATAGACTTGCTTAGGATACAAAAAAAAAACGAGCTTAAAGAGCAGATGAGATGTACGTTGGAGGTGATCTAACTGTTCACCAACATCTATTTATCAATACAATATCAGGCGAATTTACCTAACTGTGATCTCGGTCTCTGCAATATCGGCAACATTTTTGCACCTCCGCAAGTTCAAGTGAGTGCCTCATCAACCATTAACAATATCGTTTGCAATATATTTTCAATTTAAGTTAAACTTACCATACCGAATGTCGAATTAAACTGGACGTACGTATTATTTGCCACGTTTTGGGCTCATGTTACCATTGCCGCCAAGCAGTCTCCCATAACTATCTCCCAAATAGTAAACAAATAAACACCGTATAGAACCGCCGTTCGAAAACCTGTTTATTCCATCGATCAAATCTGCACAATTTCAGAGATTGTGATCAACTGTTCAGCCGAGATCTGCGGACAAATTCGCAGTGTGGACTTTGTTATGGCTACAGACACATGGCGAACAGTGGGGCAATGCCAGACCCCAGCAACCATCTTTCCAAAAGCAAGGAGCGCAGAAAAGATATAAACTTGAAAAGTCGCACTTTGTTTTGCAAAACCTTATTGTATTTTATTATTATTATACTAGCGGAGTCGCTCGCTCATTCCGCGTCGTCTCGCTCCCCCCCCCCCTCATTTAATTTGCCGTTTGGTCGGTAGATGGCATCGCATGTTCGCGCTGCTGGCCGTTGCGTTCCGGGCACAGCTACTATCTCAGCGGGGCTTGGCTACTACTATTATAATTTGCCGTTCCGTCGGAAGATGGCGGAGATCGCATCGTATATCCTGCTTGCTGCTGGCTGCAGATGGCCGGTGCCGGCTGCTGCAGATGGCCGCGTTACGGAAGTTGTGTAATTATATATATAGATTTATTTTTTGGTTGGGGGGGGGGAATCCACTGGATTCCTTCCTTTTTTTGGTTAAAGTTTACCTTTTTTTTTAATGAACGGAGACTCTACTAGCTCTCTCCACCAGGCTCCTATTTTTAAGTTACACCGCTGTACACAAGGGAGGCGTGATATTGCATTTGGTGAGGCGAATTGTGAATTAGAGGGGGAAACCTTCTCAGACGGCCAAAATTTGTTAAGTATTTACTGTAAGCTGAAGTTGAACATTCATCTAACCTCATTCATTACAGGCCTCGATTTCAATGCAGGTTCACAATGAGATTACCGTCCTTACAAAATCATGGGAGGGTACGTTTATTAAAACCCCGAACATGAAAAGAGAATATTCCGATACGCTTAGATTGAAACTCGTTTATAACATTCAGAAAGCTGTGGTTGCAATATGATGACAGTAACATTTAATTATCATAAAGGCCCATGCATCAGTCACCTTTTGTGGCAAAAGCTTATTTTTTTTTATGAATGGAGACTTCACTGGGCTCCCACTTCCAAGACCCCATTTTTAAGTTATACACCTCTGTACACAAGGGACGTGTGATATTGCATTTGGTGAGGCGAATTGTGAATTAGAGGGAGCAACTTTCTCAGATGGGCAAACTTTTGTCAAGACCAAGTTGAAATTTCATCTAACCTCATTTCATTACGGGTCCCAATTCCAATACAGGTTCTTCATGAGGATGCCTACTTTGCAAAATTATGAGAGGGCAAGTTTACTAACACCCCAAACATCCAAAGAGAATATTCCAATATTTTTAGCTCAGAAACTCGTTTATGATATGCAGAAAGTTGTGGCCGTAATGCGATGACAGTAAAATTCAATTATTAAATAAGCCCATGCATCAGTTATCTGTCGGTACAGCTGATGTCAGTGAATCCAAAGTTTTGAAACATGAAGGGAAATTTGATATTTGACATCTGCGAATTTACCAATTTATTGCGAATAAAATCCGTTGGCATTCAGGTATGTTTGTGTTAATTCAATACAGGCTAATCAGTTTTTACCTATACTGAATATGTGATGCCATGAATCTTCCTACAATAGATATTATGGTACTCCATTACGTCTGGGTTTTGTTTTATACGCAGGACTGCAAACTGTGTGGGGAAATGGCTGATTACTGTACCTATTGCATGCAATCTAAAGCAAAAGAAGTGTTACCCACAAGATACACGGGGAAATATCTATATACAGTCTTGAAGGTGGCACCGAGATAGTGCTTTATCCATGTATTACAAGATAAATCAAGTTACACCCGTACTTACGCAAGAGGTATTGTGTAGGGAAACTGATTGATTCAGGCTACTTACAGATGGAGTCGTATAGTACAAGAGTACGAAATGGACAAATTTCTTAATGTGAAATGGTTAGTGCACGCTTGCAGTCTCTCTCGCATACCCCAATTCATACGCCAATTCAACTCTTTATTTGAAAGAAGCCATTTAGTTTTATAACATATTCGGAGAGCATTTTTGTGCAATGCGCTATCTTTCCTGCGCCTTTTTGGACATGTTGATATTTGCAGGCGATATGGGTGCATAATCTTACTGACGCGGAAGTATTAAAAGATAAATCGACAACTCTTGGAACTGGACCAGGAAGGTGCCCAATATTGATAGATTTACGTCGTTTTTTGGCAATTTTAGTGTCACGGGGCCGGTCATGAATTAAGTTTACAGACCCACCCACCGCCACCTCCCGGCCCCACTCCCACTCCCTACTCCCAACCCCCTAACTCTCACTCCCCACTTTCACTCCCTACTCCCACTCCCAACTCCCCACTCCCACTCCCCACTCGCACTCCCAACTCCACACTCCCACTCCCAATTTCGCACACACTGGCTAAGAAACGCTTTCACGGATTAAAATGTCTTCAATCCAATTTTTGCGCACACTGGCTGACAAACGGTGATTTTTGTTGGCCTCAGTCACTGAATCTGCGCATCCAGTGGCTGAAATCACAGGATGCATCGTTTAAAGAATGTGAGCGCTGAACCATCATCTTTGCATGAAACAATTTTTCTGTGGGAAGTCAATAAATCAGCTTTCGTAGAACAAAAGTTGAAACCTTTAGTACGGCTGCTTTGGCATGTTCCTTTTCTGGGAGAGGAAAGAAGTAAATCGCCGGCCTATGGCGGCCTAACAATGGCTCATTATTGTTTTGTTTTCACTTACAGAGCTTTCATTGTAAACGACTACTTTGCACGATAGCAATGTTCAGCCTCGTGCTCAGCAGTGATTGTTGTTGTCCACTTTGAAACAATTCAGCTTTGCTCTGAAAGCCTTCATCTGCAAATTAAATAAGCCATTGCATCGTTTCCAGATGCTAAACAGGCCTCGAAATTAACAACGTAGCTTAGTTTGATTTAAAACTACTAGCTGAAACATGGATTCTTTCATTTTACCCATCTACAATCAACGGTTTGGACGATAGTTTTCAATCCTTAGCATGTGCACCAGGCAAAGACATTAGGCACCGTAGCAAAGACATTACACGTGCACGAAAACAATGAGAAGCGATTAAAGTGATTGTTGTCCTTCTGGTTTTCCTTTTAGCTTTCCCTTTAGAATTATTATGTAGATTTATTTGCGTGAAAGTGTCAAATGGAACCAACAAGTTGTGAAAGAAATTCCTGGCAACGCATGCTCCCATATTTTCTTCCTATTAATAATTCATGTCGTGCATACGTTCCTTTTGAGCTGAAAGAAAGTTTAAACCCATTTGCGGTATTGTCGAGCACCCAAGAAACACGGTAAAAGTGTGGCATTGTCTTTATACGGTGCGTCTCATGCAATTGAAGAGTGAATACTCACATCAGCCCTAAGTGATCCTTTTGTTGTTGTACTTCGTGGTCGACTTAAATTGCGTATGCACTGATACGTGTTAAAGTGGCATGCTTTAACCCTGAGGTTGCTTTATGCTTTCGTCTTTTGAAACTCGGGTCGGCACCTTGTCGAGCGTTAATCAATAGTTTGCTGCCATGCAGGCGAAACAGTAATAACATTGCCTTTCGATGTACTCACCGTCTTTTATGCATCGCCTGACACGTGGCGAAATTGTTTTTATTTCATTTTTTTGTTGTTTGTTTTTGTTTGCTGCTGGAAGACCGAGTGCGCCTTCGTAATGGGACGAAAGACGACGTGAACTTCACAGCTGGTGGCATTGCGTGACGGTGCGTGGTGTCACGCATGCTGCTTTTAAGGTCACACACGGAAACCACCCTTCGAGATTTTGGTGGAACGAATTTGCGAATATAGACATAATGGAACATTGTACTTGATCATATAGTGACGGATTGGTTTCAGTGTCCAGCCTGGCAGATTGAAGTAAAGTGATTTTATCCGCTAATTATAAAGCGGCTTTGGAGAAGTCCCGGTCAGACCTGCTGATCAGGATAAGGTTTTACTGTTCGATCACCACCCAGATTTAATGATCGTGGACGTTTTTACGTTTACGTCCTATTTCTCTGTGATTTCAGATAAAAACACCTGAGAGCAGGATTTATCAAGACTCGTTTCCTCTAGGCTTCTCATTAAACTAGGAGTGGAAACTAGGGGTCGGACGAATATTTGTTCGTTAAGCGCATAATCGAATAGGACGTATTCTATTCGAATATTAACAACAACAAAAAAAGTTTATTGTCATGTTGCGTTTTTTTTTAATCGTGAAGTTAGTTTTTAAGTTTTCGTGTGGTCAAGCCAGTCCACACTATGTTTCCTTCCCCCCTCCCTCCCAACCAATATATAGTATGTAGTGGGAACGATCCTTGCGTTTTGGATTGCTCGCTCGCAAGGGGAGGGGGGGGGGGGTGGTTTGGAGATTAAGGATGCGCCCTGCAGTTTTCCCTAAAACTTTTAGGAACTAAAGGATGGGGAATTCAACCAGGACCATGGTAGCCAGTTGAAAATGACAACTTCAATATAGTGTGTGAAAGGGAAAGACACTTTGGTGAATTATGGTGATTCCAAACTAGTGTTAGCAATTCAGCACTTTTTTTTTGGGGGGGGGGGAGGGGGGAATTACGAATGCATTCCAAATTGCCTTCTAGTAGATTAAATAACCTTGTGGTTATACTCTATGTATGCCTTGCAGTACCAATAAACTAAATAAAACTTAGGTATTTAATAGAAAAACGGATTTTTTTCCCCGGGGGGGGGGGGGGGTTGGGCCTAAGAACGGAAAAAAGAATTTTGAACGAATATTCTAATATTTTTTTTGCGTATAGCCGAATATGTTTTTTCCTCTATTCGTCCGACCCTTAGTGGGAACAAATTACCAGTTTTTTGTTCTGGTACTTTTTCGGTTTTTGCTTTTAGTGTATCAGAATAGGGACTTTCACGATGGGTTTTATTCTGGTACACTAAAAGCAAAAACCGAAAAAGTATACCCTATTGGAAATCCTACTGGAAATTTTTACTGGACAAGTACGAATTTACATATTGGACCAGTACTACTTACTGGTTTATGGAATACTGGATCAGTAAGGTATGAATGTCAGTAAGGTATGAATGCTGGTCCATAACGGGGTGTAGTCATAAGGGCCAACCGTCAAAAGAGCTAAATGAAAAAATCAGCAAGAAAACACGACCGGTCCAGTATTCCATAAACCAGTATGTAGTACTGGTCCAATATACTGGTCCAATAAAATATTTTCAGTAGGATTTCCAATAGGGTACTTTTTCGGTTTTTCCTTTTAGTGTATCAGAATAAATCCCATTGTGAAAGTCCCTGCTGTGGCCGAGAAAGAATTTCGTGTTTGATGAGAAGTGAACAATGAACATGTGTATCAAATAGGACATACGACACCTCCGTGTACAAAGCCAATACTTCGCATCCAGCTCAATTTTTGGCACCAAATTTACAACTATACTTTTACGGTTGAAAGACCTGTAAAAAATTTACCAGTTTTTTTGTAAGGTAATTTTACGCAAATTTTTGAAAGCCTACTTGATGTACAAATTTTTGTTAAGGTAAGAATTTACGCCATCGGTTCTACATGCGCAGTAACTTGGTTCAGATGAAGTCAAGCTGAGGAAATTAATTTAAACAAAGCAAAAAAAAATCGGCTTAGCCCTCAAATAAACATTACCTTTCTCTTCATAAGATTTAGAATAATTTCGTGTTTTTTTGTTTAAACATTGTAAGTCGATCATCACTAAGATTTTACCAATGTAGGCAAATCTAGTAGTAGATTAGCAATGTTGTTATTAAAGTTAGTGGTCTTAACGAAATAAGCCAGCTAGCTAAATGGGAGAGATGTCTAGACTGAGTTTGAGAATTCCTATAGGGTCAGAACTTTAGGTTTGGGACCGAAAGAAACTTTGGCTACTTTGAGCCTAACCACGGAAACTACCCTAACTAAGGGTTCGTAAAAACAGGCCTACTAAAGGCGTATAGGTAGCAAAAATTTCCTTAACTGGCAGACCTAGCAGGAGGTCTAAGAGAGCCAGCCGGGTGGCTGGCCTGAATGCTAATGATTTTGCATGCTAGCTTCGTTTCTTAAATGCGGTTTGGTAACCCCTGACAACCACGAAATAACAAGGGTATTATGGGAAATGGAAACCTCTAGAAGGTTCCAGAGCAGGAACCGTAAAAGAAAAGATAATTCATAATGTGAGATGATTCCATATAAGGTACTTTACCTCTGGATGCGATAGGCTGGATGCAGTAGGGGGCATACCCGTGGACGGGTTGGATGTTGGAGTGGCAGCGATCCTGGTGGCCAGAGCTGAGATCAGCAAATTACGACGTCAGCAAGTTATTTCGTTTCCTTGTTTCATAAATGCTTGCGTCATACTGTTTAGGATGATGTCAAACGAACCCCAAACCCGGACCACTGCACTGTGACTGAGGTTGGCGCTAATGACCAAGCTGTCGACGCGCTATTAAGCCTCATTTTCCCCCTCATACTGTTTAGGATTGGATACTGTTTTGGATGTATTCGATAGGCGCGCCCCCTCGGACGGTATTTCATACTAGAAGCCTCGCACGTCCACACGTTGTTTCATTCTGGCACCCTGTACGTCCAGGGTCTTACTATTGTTGGTTTTTGGAATGACTCTGAAAATAGCCCCGTAACAATTCCACTATGAAAGTTTAAATTTGGGTTCCCTTCGTCGCCTTCTGCTTCTCATTGGCCTTCCACTGCATGAGTCTTCAAAACAATCGAACAAAGGTCGAAAGGTTCTATCACTGATTTGGAAAAACTGGCCATAAAAAATTTCTTCCAACGCTTCTACGATGTCTGCCTCTGGAACGAAAGCAGACAGCAACAAGCAAAGCAAACGCTGGGTCTTCTTCGCCATTCATTCTGATGCCATTGTGTTGTTGAACGTGTCGCTTGCACCTTGAGAAATCTGCGACTTTCTGCCCCAGTGAAAGTGGCCTCAAAGGCATTCATCGCACGATCCCTAACTTTGACAATGCTAAAAACGATCAGCGATACATCCCATATCACGACAATTTATACAGTGCATGATAGTCGTATCGCCACACTAAACTGTGGTGATATGGGATATATCACCACAATAAAGTGTGGCCATATGGATTCATGCACAGTAAGCATGGCGATGTCACATGGCGTGTCTGAGGTGAACGACGTAATTTTTACATGATGAAGCTTCCATGATATGCAACACGATAATAGACATAAGTCCATTGAATTAAAAAGGGTTTCTCCCACACCTTTTTTTAAAGAAAATGTTCACCCTCAAGACACAAAACACTCCCACTAAAAAAGTATCGGCGGCAATCCTAACTGTGTCAATACAAAATCTACACCATTAAGGACGTATGATGTGCGTGTGTGTGTTTGTACCTCTACTCCTCTGGAATTAAAGCACCTACTAAGATGGGAGTAGGACCAAACGAAAGATAATTAAATTGCACACAGTATAGGCCTATTTTCATCGCTGTAACTTGATATTCTTAAAAATTGGTTTCATACTTACTGACTTAATGCAGCAAAAAATCAAAACAATAGATTTCGTTTTAAAACAGTGTCAAACATTCGTGTTTTTGAAGCACGGAGGTGCGTGGATTGAACGAGTAAAGCGAGCGATTTCCACGTAAAGTAAACCTTTTCAATGTGTGTCTCGCTTTGCTTTATCAATCTTTCATCTCTTACCTTCGTAGGAGATTACATCTGACGTTTTGCAGATGTTTCTCCAAGTAAGGGATCACCAGAAAGTAAAGTGTAAGACCCCCATGGAAAAATCTGTACTGAGCAGGACGTAAAGAACAATATTCTTAAAATAAGTAAAACAAGAAAACAAGTGATGTGCGGTTCTTGGTGGTTACATTGATTCAGTCACGTTTCTGAGGAAATGTCTGCGCTGATTGAGTGAGCGAAGCGAACGAAAATCAGTGTTTATCATCAGAAACAGCGCTTTTCTGATAAATTGCTTGATCTTTTTGCTTGCTTCCTTGGACGTAAAAAAATAATATCGATCTTCTCTTGAGATAAATGCTATCGCATACTATACTCTTATAGTTTGTTTGATCGTTTTTTGTGTGGATGATCTGTCAGTATCATAAGTGTTGCAGCAAGAACTCTCCTCGAGCGCAGCGAGACGACACGGAATGAGCGAGTGAAGCGAGGGACTCCGCTAGTTATTATTAACGACACAAAGTCTCCATAAACAACACAACTACAAAGGCAAACTTTCCATTTCCCCCAACATTTTTGTTTTTCATTTCGAAAGTTGGGTACCGTGTGATAACTCATACCACCCGAGGCGAACTGTATCGGATCTATGAACCGATAGGTGATAGCGCTCACATGGCCAATCCGTTTCGGCCTCAACGTCATCTCAACGTAATTCTCGCAAATCGCCATAGGGTGATAATTCGTATACGGTTCGCCAGGGGTGGTATAACTCTGTGGTTTTCAACCTTTTTTGGGGTTTGCGGGACCCTTCGATGTTTTCGTTAAGCCCGCATAACCCATAAGTTGCCAATAATTGTTGTACGTGTTTCTTGGTTGGGGGAGGGGGGGGATTGTGATGTGGAGTAAGAGAGGGAAATGAATAAACGAACGCATATTTTAATTAAACAACATTACCGGCGTGTGATACGTATGGGATGCTGTAACGATCAGAACTACCGAAGCGTGGATGGGATGAGAATGCAAGAAAATTGAAGGGGGCAGATTCGTGAAATAAACTCATGCGCAGCCAGGCCTTTTGAGATAGAAGCTACATTGGCTCATTTCTCAGCTACAGACCAGCATAACTACAACCATGTGAACTGTAACTTTGTGCATGTTTGCATCTTTTTTATATATATATATATATATATATATATATATGCAGGGTGTCCCAAAAGCCAGGGGTCACCCGGGTGATATACCTGGTGTTCATGCTGATATACCGGGGATTTTTATTTTTTTTCATCATAAGAAACGATGATGGTATAGAGCAGTGACATTTACCGCCATATTGGCACCAGGTTTGGAGGGCATAACTACAAGGTGCAGTACATACAAATGGAGGGAAAAACAACGGAAGAGTAGATTTCTTAAGCTTAAAATAACGTTGTTTTCTCCAACAACAAAAATCGCGTGTTTTAGGCCTAAGAAATCATTCTTCACAGCATCGGCTTCAGTACGACGCCCTTCTGTTTCTCTCTGCAGTGCCCCTTGCAGCTAGCCCATTAAGGCTCCAGCATAGAGTTATATGTAATAATACTACGTCGTGTCACTGTTCTATACTTGTTTCATTCTTACGCCGCAGTCTCGCGGCACCCCTAGACGTCCTTCATGGCACCCTAAGGTGCCACAGCACACCGGTTGTAAACCACTGGTATAACTATTACTTTTCAGCTTTTTCTGTCATAATGATGTGTGTTGGTGCGAGACCTGGATGTAGACGGGAGACAGCGTTCGTTACGTTTCGTGCAGACGCGTGCGTACGTTAAGTTTTGTTAATCAGGCAGAAGCGCAACCGCTGTTGGCAATACATTGTAAAAATTATACGCTTCAGAGTGTAGGCTTCATCGTCGGAACATAAGGGAACTTGGCCATTACCACAGCCACCTACAGTAAAGGCCGGATCAGATCCAGACAAATTAGGGGCGTAAAATCAACCATTGACATTGAAGGAAGCGCAAGTTTGCTAGGTGCTGCCATCTCTACACCAAGCGGCGAAATTTCAAACTAACCGACGAGGGTTCCAAATTCTATCAGCCGATGACGCCACTTGGCAAACTTGTCGCGTCGTTGTTTGTCGCGCCTTCTAGCGGAGCATTGTAGAACGTAAAGCTGAACCGGCCTTAACTGTAGGTGGCTGTGACTTGACAAACGTATTATTCTGGATTTGCGACAAAAACTGCACGGGCTTCTAAATACTGTTGATCTGGCACACGGTTGTGATTGTCAGATCCCCACGTAAGCTCATCATTTTCGATATGAATGTTCCCTGTTGTATTCTGTGCATTTTTACGTAGTTTTATTAGAATGGCGTTTGTCAACGGTATGTCGGTACTTCTTATACACGATTTGTCTTCCACTTTTCTGGCTTTGAACGTAGCAAGACATCTTACATTATAAACCAAAGTCTCATAGCAGAAATGAAGCAACCGCAACGACCCCCGGAAGGGGAACAATGAAAACGTGCGCGTGTGTCAATTCTTTGGCTTGAAGTTGAAACTGGAACGTTGTTGCCCTGAAAAGAAGTTGCAATTGGCACATTGTTGCCACGACTAACAATTTCTCTGCACGGTCATCGCAAAGGCATGTCTTAAATGACGTCATGGACGAAGGACAGTTATTTTTCGCACGCTACTGGGAGTGGGGAGGGGCCTGAACGGGGAATGCCCGTTGGTGGGGCAGTTCTTATGTTGCAGTCACTATTTGATTACGATATTGCTTTGCTGAGGGAGACGATTGACGGAAAGACAGCACCGAGCAAATACTGGGAAACAACCACGGGTCAAACAAATCCCCGGGCGAAGCCGGGTACGATGCTAGTCGTTCTATACATAAACACAAGAAAAAAAAAAGAGAGAAATGAATTTGTTGGCCCTCCCTGGTCCATTTTTCCTTTAATACCAAATAAATTCTTACCAAATAAATTCTACCTGGTTCCTACTAGTTTTAAAACCATTTGTTCTTACATCAACAACAAAACTCAGCAACTCCGTCGCCAAAACCACAGTAACTGTAAAAGAGTAGCGATGACCGCATGGCCAATGATCAGGTGACCACATAACAAACAACAACAAAAAAAAAAACACAATTGGAGGGAGAAAGTGAGAAAAGTGACCAACGTTTAATCGGGGGCGCGGAATTGTACCGACACGGAGTTACGTTAACTCCGGAATTTTCATAAACACTGGCCCCTGTGTGGACACGGAATTACAGTAACTCCGGATTCGCAATTTTCTTTAAAATTGTCTGAAACAATCCGGAATTGTGGTAACACGGATTTGTAGTAACACGGTTTCTGATGTTATATGTACAGCCGCAGTGAGTGCGGCAGCGCGAGCGAGGCAGGGACGTTATCAACAAAATCAGGAGTTATGGTAACGCCGTGTTACTACAATTCCGGATTGTTTCAGACACTTTTAAAGAAAATTACGAATCAAGAGTTACTGTAATTCCGGGTCCCCACAGGGGTCAGTATGTAAGAAAATTGCGTAGTTAACCTAACTCCGTGTCAGTACGATTCTGGTGCCCCGTTTAAACAGTAAAACTTTTATTTTATGTGTTTTATACATGTCTTGTAAACTTGGGTTTAATAATTATTCTCAATATAAGAGAACAGGAAATAGGATAGGGCGCCATAAGGTACCTCTTACATACCTCCCTGGTAAGAAAGGTGGGGTTGCTAAAAGAAGCAATTGTAAAAAAAAAAATTAGGTTTTAGAGCCTAAGAGTAGTATAATTGAAAGCGCTAGTTCCAAGGTGCGCCTTATACCACGCGCCATGGCTGTTTGCTGTGACGTGCATATCACATGACTGGGCTAGTCCAATCAGACGTCCAAACAGCCGTTGTTCTCGTTCGTCATTGGCTAACTCATGGTGACGTCACGGCAAACTGCCATTTCGTGTGGTTTAAGCCGCGTCGAAATGAATCAACAGTCAGGGAGTCCACCTACCCGAAGCAAAAAGTAGTGATGCTCATTTATTTGACATGTTTCCAGTCATACCACCATGTGTGTTCCCGGGTACGACTTTGACCGGCATTAATAAGTGGTGGGCCCTCTCTCTGGCAGATCGGGGTTCGTATTAATTTATAACATGTACAAAAGTCAACAACATGCCTCCTACATTTCAGGCTCGCCAAGTCTAGTTTTTGAAGTCATTGACAATAGGACAGGTTCCGACAGCCTGGTAATCTTTTGGTAAATTCCAAAACATGACCTAATTAAACGTTTACTCTGGCAACCATTTACGAAGAATCGTGGTGTAGTCTACAATTCACGATCTGAGGGGCAGGGAGAGAAAACGACAAACGTTTAAACAGTAAAACGGCTTTTTTTAATGTTTGTAAAAGTTTTGTACACCTTCAGTGTTTCTTTGTGGCAACTATTTACCAATTTTTTTTTACGATATTACTGCATTGCGGCATTATTTGTTGTGTGGTGTTATTGTGTAAGGCGTTAACGCTTATGGCATTTTGTACGTGATATGTTTTTCACGTAATGGCGTATTTACTATGGTGTTATTCCCCCGTTGCAAATGCAACCATAATGGCAAGGATCTGGTGGTCGCAAACTGCCATCCGACGTTAATACTAAAAATGATAGGAAGGATTGATGGAATTAGATTATGGTCACGAATGCCTTACCTTAAGGTTAGACCTACCGGGCACACAATGGTCCCCGACGGCATCGCCAAACGTGAGGGACAAGTGAGGGTAAATGCCAGGTATCATTATCAGTATTGCTTATATAACAATTAGTATTAAAAAACGCTTAAGCGTATAAAATACGGATGTAAGCCTTAAAAAACTTAAAGCCCTAAAGGAACAGATAATAGAAAAAAACATGTAAGCCATCAGCGTCGCACTAATACGTGTAAAAGAATCTCCAGCGACCCAAAAAACAAGCTGGAGCTTCTTTTACACGTATTAGTGCGACGCTGATGGCTTATGTCTTTGTCTAATATCTGTTCCTTTAGGGCTTTAAGTTTTTTAAGACTTACATCCGTATTTTATACGCTTAAGCGTTTTTTAATACTAATATC